>JALIZH010030517.1:0-18838 GCA_030522465.1 Rhipicephalus appendiculatus | reverse complement strand
CGCATGTTTCCAGGGGCGACCGCTAGAGGCGCTGTTCGGCGATGTCCCTAATTCCTGGACATGAAACTGCGCTTCGACTTGAGCGAGCCACACCTCAGGTGACTCTGCCCAAAACGGTGGGAGCTTGACGGCGACGCGACAGACGTCCGTCTCGGTGGCGGCCGCAGCAGTGGGAGCGCCTGCGTTGGCAGCGACCATTGGAGAAGAGCTTTGGGGGGGGGGGGGGGGCGTTGCCCGAGCGGGGTTGTGCAGAACCGTCAGGCGAGTGCGGTTCATTTTGCATGCGTTGCTGCTGTTCCTGGAGTTGTTGCTCTTGGGTTTTGATCACCTGTTGTTTGGGCCTGCAGTTGTTGTTGCAGTTGTTGTACTTGTTGGTGAAGAGCGGCAAGGGCTTCCTGGTCGGCTATGGCAGTGCGGTAAGTTCGCTTTCCGGGTCACCAGGTTGTGGGAACGCATTGCTTTATTGCTTCCACATGAAACGTAAAAACCGCAACTGAACTGCTTGCGGGAGCACACGAAGTTTTTCTGTCTTCCGTCGGGCGAGAGTCTTCTTATCAGCGGCACTCTTCGATGCCGCGTCGACGCAGCGCGCAAGGCGCGGCAGCGGCGCCTCATCGCTTCGCCACAAAATGAATGTGGGTGGAAGAAATTTTATCAAACTGTTAGCGTAACGAGATATGTTTTCTGTTACAGTTTGGATTACCGAAACAATGTGACAGCCTGGATTTCCTGGCTTGTGTATCTTTGGGAGCAGGTAAAATCTTCCGGCAACGGGACTAAGCGGAGTGAGGCTGCGTGCTGTCTTATTGTCGATCCATTTCTTTTTTACCAGTGCTTTAATGGTACCTTTTACGATGACAAGAAAGTCAGTAGTAGGATCAGCGGGAAGTTCTTTGTAAAATGTAGCGTCAGATAACTGTCGTACGGCTTCTTTATGTAACTTTCTTTACCCATTATTACAATCAAGCCGCCTTTGTTCGCTGGTTTTATGATAATGTCATCGCGTGCATTCAAGCTTCTAAGAGTGTCAGATTCACTGGCAGAAAGATTTTTTGGAACGAACCACGTGTTTTGTAAGCGTCGAGCACGTCGCGCGAGGCAGCATTGAAATACTGGTCTAGGCACTTATCCCTCTGCGAGGCGGGCGTCCAGTATGTCGTGGATGGTATAGCCGGGCGATCTTCTTTGTTGCTAGCACGTTAGTGAAAATATTCCTTTAGCCTGAGATTCCGAGCGAAATTTTCTATATCCTTCATCAACTGAAATTCACCAAAGCCCCCCAGAAGCTGGACAGAAATTAAGGCCTTTTGAAAGAACCCTTTCTTCTGCAGGGAGGATTGTAACGTCAGAAATGTTGACTATGTTGGCGTCCTGTTGGGTTACCTCCGACAATTTTTTAGGTGTTTGGATTAAAGAAATTGGCGAACTCCTAATTTTTGCCAAGTTGGGTGCTGCTGGAACATTGTCCCGCAATGGTTTCCGAGCTTTTATTTCGCCTAAGTCGTTTACTTTTTTTTCTTTTCATAAACATTCAGCAAATGTGCTTCATGGGGGGACGAGCTGCCTAGATAGGGTAGTTTCTTCTTTCAAAAGCCTACCAATTGACGATTCATAGTGATTTATGATAATGCGAACAAGCTCAAGTGAAGCATCGGTCAGTGCGTCTTGCCACCTAAGCTTATTTGCAGTTGATAGTTCAGAGGTAGCAATATATATATTGCAGTACCTTCAAAGCCGTCCTTAATAGCAGCGTTCAGCTTGCGTGCGTCGTTTCTTCTCCTTTCAGTCTGCTCGTTTTGTTGTGCGCTGTTACATTCAAACATGGAGCGTTCAGCTTGTTTTCCTAAATACCATTCATTGTCACCAACGAGTACAGCTCTAGAGTCGAAGCATGACAAACCGAGAAGTCCCCATAGCCCCACACGTCAACAATACAATGAACAACGAGTATACGCTCTTTCCTCCAATTGGAATTCACCCTTTCATGACCCGCGAGGGCGCTGTGCGTCAGCGAATGCAAGTGAGGCCACTCTCGAATGCGGCGCTCCCCTGCTTGCCATCTTTTTCTTCCTCTTCGCTCGCATTCGTGACCAGTGACTAAGAGCAGCCGCTTGAGCCTTGACATCAATCCCAGCGAAACCCAAGAATACGCCGTCGTCTCTTCTACCACGTCGGCTCCCTCGAAAGCCAACCGACGCTTCCTGTCGCAGTGATTTCGGGGCAGGTATAAACAGTAGCAGGTCTGAGGCAGCGGCGCCCCGACAGAAGTCCGTTCGTGGCCGTCACCTGCCAGAGAAGCAGCGCTCCGGAAAAAGGCTAACCACAGGGCGAGCCCTGCACCGGGCCTTGCGCTCGGTGGAGCGTGTCCGGGCCGCGCCTCTTATAAGCGCCCTGCTGCTCCGGCGAAACCGCTTTGTTGTTGCAGTTTCTACTGGCGGCTCCTTTCTCCCGTCTTGTGTACAGACGATGCCCATCGCCTCGCGGCTGCTGTATGTTCATCTTTTTCTTAGTAGTTCTCATCCCTTTCAGGGCATCACATGCCTCGCAATTACTGCGATGTTCAAGAACAATGTGATATACTTTCAAGGCTCTCCTTGGCTTTCTTGTCTGTTAGTTTTCATTACAAAAAAAACTAGACCTTAAAATTCCCCTTCTTTCATTCATTCATAGCAAATGTCTTGTTCTTGAAGAATGGATGCCTTAAGGTAGTATACGATGAATTATTGGTCAGTTACCAGCTCGTAAAAAGATCACGTGGTTCATGACGTAATCAGGCAGAAAAACGGTGTTGCAATCTCGCCGTCATGGGTACTAGCGGCGCTGACTAACATTCTCACGTTTGAATTCACATATATACCCAATAAAGTGGACAAGGGGATGACCACCGCTGTAATTCAGTTGGACGCGTTATTGGGAGGTAGCAGGTTCGGTCCCTGCCAGCGGCGTTATCTTTTTCGTCTACTGTGCTTTCTTGACATTTTCATCATAATCACTCCAAATAACATACCCTATACTTTCCTTGACCTTTTTTTCGGTTAGTTCTCATTAACAAAGAAAAACTAGCCCCTTCATTCTCCATGCAACAGTCTGACAAAAATTTTTGGAGGCACCAAACAACAAAAAATATCCGATTGATGGAACCTGGAGCCTCTCTTAAGAATGTATCTGGATTATACTTTCCTTCGCATTGCAAGTCCTGCGCATGTGCGCCCCGTTTTTTTTTTTCGAAACCAGGGTGCTTGGGAAAAATTCGCAACGAGGTGGCCCGATTTCGAGGGTTGAGGCTTGGGCGAGTTGGTTCATACTTATAAGAGGGAAAAAACAGTGCGAAATTCTGACAGGACTCACAAGATGAAGAACGCACGACAACAGCTCTGTTGTCGTGCCTTCTTCATCTTAAGAGTGCTATTTCTTGGGCGAGTTGTAAATTCATGCTTGGAAGGGTAGCGCTAGTAGACATGGACCTATGGAAGGCACACAGACGGAAGTGTCGGTGTGCCTTCCATAGGTCCATGTCTACTAACGCTAACCTTCCAAGCATGAATTTCCAACTCGCCCAAGAAATAGCACTCTTAAGATGAAGAAGGCACGACAACAGAGCTGTTGTCATGCCTTCTTCATCTTGTGTGTCCTGTCAGAATTTTGCGCTGTTTTTTTTCCTCTTATAAGTGGCCAGATTATTGTCCGAGGCCGTTCGAGAAGGGTGCCCAGTGTGTTTGTGCCGCCTTTGAATTTATATCACGACGAATCGCACGTTTTGGACGAGACTTGATAAGTAAAGGTCTTTTGTAATTCTGGTGCGGTGCTTATCGATGTGCTGCGCGCATGTGCCTGAAGTTGACTGGGATGCAATGTCCTTTTCCAATAAATCAGTTGTTAGTTGGCACCAGTCCTGTCATTTCTTGTCCTTGTATCTTGGTACCTCGAAATTTTTGTCAGACCATGCACCAACTAGCCCAAGAACGTGTTTTAGTCATTGAACCACAGAAGATTATATAACACGACGAGATTCGGCAGTCAAGTGAAATTGCAGAAAAGAATGTCACCTGCAGGCCAAACTCCCGAGTGTGGTTTCCTAGGTAGGCGTGCGCAAGGGCTGTTGTCAACATAAAGTATTACGCTTGCTGCTGGACACCGACTGGTCGTCACAATGAACGCCTAATGCCAAAAAGGTTGCGAGTGGTTATGACGTAAATGTTGTTTTCTCTGATCTAGACAAGGTTGGGAAAGCATGTGCCGCGATTGATAGAAAGAAGAATGGCAGTCACGGAGGAATATGTGCTCCGTCAATCATCGCCCCCGTTTTGTACCATGCGCATGTGGTGTAGTGTATAACATCCCGCTAACTTGTGGAAAAAAATATATTGGACAGACTGGTGCCTGCCTTAACGAGAGACTACACCAGCGCAACAACTTTGTTAGGGACACTAAAGGGCAAAATGATTTTTTGCGTATTAGTTAAATACAATTTCACAATCCCGAAAACACTACTCTTACCGCGACACGACGCTTGGTAAGCGAGAAAACAAGCGAAAAGAAAATGCGGGTGGAGACGCCACCTTGAGATTCCCGCACCAAACACTGTGACATCATAGATTTTGAAGGCGTCTACTGAGCCCTACGTAGCTTCTAATCGATAAAAGTGAGATGCATTATCATCTGTGGGTGCCATAGACCTAGCATACGAAGTTTCAGAAAATTTCATCGAGCCAATGTCGCGAAAATACGAAAAATACATTTGCAATTTCTTACGTCACGCGCGCAGATATCGGCACCAAATTTAAAAATAAAACTTCAACCTTGATTTTCTCCGCTAATAATGAACTTATGATGGTGAAACGTATGGCATTGGAGTTCCCAGAGTGCAGTTTGTCAATCTAAATCAAGTTATTGTTTCGCTTTAGTGTCCCTTTAAAAGGAACGCCTACTTCTTATTTGTCATCTCATTGTCGCTCCTGTGGTTGTAAACCGTTGTTTGTTAGCACGCATGTCATCGTCAGGCACGTTGACCAAAGGTCACATGAAATCATAGAAGCCTTTCATGTTAAAAACAACCGGGATGTTTGCATTTGCGCAAAACATCTACCTGTCTTCATGATTGCGAATCTAGCCTGCTCGAAAGAAGTGACAGCTATCTGTAATGTTATGATGCGCGCGCAGCCAGACTACATTTATTTTTTCCTTTCTGCACAACAAACCCAATACTTGTTAGTAATGTTCTGTGTAGTCCTTCATCGACACTGTGTAGTCCTTCATCTCGTGTACTCGTCTTTTTGCGCTGCTTTAAAAGCAATGGAGCTTAATGCCCTTGTGGAAAAGCGTGCCGCAGATCTAAAGTGTTTTTTTCCTTTGAATTTATGAACGGATGAAGGAACGGTTTGTTTCTTTGTGAGACAAAAAGTTCATAAGAACGGACAGAAAGTCAAGCCAGGGAAAGCATAGGGGACGTTATTTGTAGTAATTATGGCATAAATGTGAAGAAATTAGGATGAAAAGACAACTTCCCGCCGGCAGGGCCCCAACCTGCATGCTTGCAACAGCGTGTCCAATGCTCTACCAATTCAGCTATGGCGGCGGTGGTCCTCCCGTCCACTTTATCAAGTATACCTGGGCAATTGAAACCTGGAATTCAGCGCCGCTCGTAGCCATGACGGCGGACGTGGAACACTCTTTTCTGCCTGCTGGCGACACGTAGCCCGTGATTTGTTTACGAGCTGGCAGCTGACCAATAGTAGCTCGCGTACTACCTGGAGGCACCAAGTCTGCGAGAACGAGACCCCCCGCTATGAGTTTATCTGCAGTCTCGCATTGCAGCGTGTGGAATCCGCTCTTTTTAGAAGCGGAAGAAACAGCGCATGAAAAAACGAGTAGTATGAAAGTAATGACCAAATCAAAGGCCAGATTCTGGAAGCCTACCACATGCATGCCTCAAGCAAAGTGCGTGCGTCAGGCAGACCTCTATCGCTTTGCGCGATTAGGAAGTGCAAATTTTGAATGGTGAAATGCAATAATAAAAAGTCACAGTTTCACCGCAAGGGTGAAGCAATGAATGCGATAGCAAAAAATTGTAATGTTATACGAAGTGAGGCTGGCAGCTAACTCTTTTTGGATCCGATCTCACGCAACTCTAGAAAGCGCTTGTTTAAGATAATTCTCTTCGCGTTGAGAGCGCAGCACGTAGAAGGGTACACCGGCCCCCCCGCTGTCGGCCGCCGAGAAGGGGAGGTAAGGCGCGCGCCCGCGCTCGTAAAATCGAAGGTCGCTCGAGGGACCCCCCCCCCCCCCTCGCGTCTTTTCACGCTCACGAACGACGGGCGGGGCCGGTTATATATATACATATTGCCACGGGGTGCCAAAGATGAACACCATAGGGAAGAAGATGACGCAGAGGGAGATCTCGAGCAGACTGGACTCCATCTTGCGTGCCTGCCTTCGAGTGCTGTAAAAACAGTGTAAATATATTCTTACACGCCTTGTCTCCCCGTAACATTTTGGTGGAGAGTGCGGGTCCTCCCAGATTCAACATCCACAACGATTCTACGCAGCGGACGTTCCTTGGTCGCCTCTGCGATGGCTGATCAAAACGAGAACGAGGATGCATCGGAAACTGCATCAACCGTGCCGCGACCGACCGCGCCGCAACCTACAGCGCCGCAACCATCAGCGCTGCAGCCATCAGCGCTGCATCCAGCCGCCACTAACCGCACCGTCGTCCTGACCCAACCGCGTGACCCAGGCACCTTTTCCGGCACCGGCGACACTGATGTCGAAGATTGGCTTCAGCTGTACGAACGGGTGAGCGCACTGTACAACTGGGACCCAACGCTCATGCTGGCCAACATTCTGTTCTACCTTGAGGGAACGGCTAAAGTCTGGTTTTCCAACCACGAGGAAGAGATCACGAGTTGGGACTTGTGCAAGCAAAAACTCATCGATCTCTTCGGCAAGCCCATTGGGCGCCGTCGTGCTGCGCAGAAGGAACTCGCCTGCCGACTTCAGTCCTGCACCGAGTCATACATGACATATATTCAGGATGTGCTCGCCCTCTGCCGCAAGGTTGATGACAGGATGCCGGAATCTGAAAAGGTCGCACACATCCTCAAAGGAATCGCGGATGATGCCTTTAATCTCCTGGTGTTTTCGAAACTCGTCGACAGTGGACGACGTCATTCATGAATGCCGCCGCTTTGAGGACGCGAAAAGTCGTCGCATTACTGCACACTTCTCACGTCTTCCCAACACGGCCGCAACATCAACCTGCGAGGACGCCCGTTTGCCACCAGTTTCGGCTGCATCCGACAGTATTGTGCGCATCGTCCGCCGCGAAATTGAGGCCGCATCTCCAATTCCTGATCAAGTCCGTGCTCCTGATGATTCGCGCGCGACAATTTCTCTAATTCAGACAGTTGTGCGCCAAGAACTGGCCAACGCAGGACTCCAGACTATCTGCCCAGTAAACAGACCTGACTACCGACTACCCAGCGTACCTGATCTGTCCCGAGCCCCGTACAACCGGCCTCGTTACCGGAACTCGGCGGAATGGCGAACCTCCGATGACAGGCCTATATGCTTCAGCTGTGGACGAGTTGGCCATATTTCACGTCATTGCCGCAGTTCCTGGACCTCGCAGTCATGGCCGCCCTATGCCAACACCCGACGCCCGCCTAATGGTTCCCGCATGCCCGTACAGGTTGAACAAGACGCCGTTACGCCATCCTCGCCCGCACGACCAAACCGCTCCCCGTCGCCATCCGGACGCATGTCCCACTCACCTTTTCGTTCCCCGCTCTCCCTCACCCTCCTACTCCCGGCCAGCCCTCGGAAAACTAACGGGCGCAGCTCCGAGAGGGGCGAGCCTGCCTGGACGACCCAACCCGCAATTCCTCTGCATGCGTTACCCGGACACAACAACTTGATCAACGTAAATGTCGACGGTACACCGGTAACGGCACTCATTGACACCGGCGCTCACATATCAGTAATGAACTCCAGTCTTCGTGCTCGACTAAACAAAGTGCTCACTCCTGCTCCGATCACTGTAGTCCGAGTAGCCGATGGTACAACACCAGCTGTAACTGGGATGTGCACCGCCCGTGTCACTGTTGCCGGACGCCATACTTCCGTTCTGTTTTACGTCCTAGAGCACTGCCCCCATGAAATCATTCTCGGACTTGATTTTCTGTCGGAACATTCTGCCCTCATCGACTGCTCTGCCGGCGTTGTTCAACTCGCCCTACCACATGCCGTTGAGCCTCCTGATCCTGCCCCACGAAGGCTATGCTCCGCCGACTATATCCGCCTACACTGTCGAGCTGTGACTTATATAGACGTCTCTTCAGATCCGCCTGTGGCCGACGGTGATTACGTCGTGTCACCTAACGCTACCATCCTATGTTCGTTGAATGTTACGCTCCCACACACGCTTGTCAGTATAAAGGACAACGCGGCATGTCTCCCTATTGTGAATTTTGGAACTTTGTTCTCAAGTGCTGCCCAGAGGGATATCCCTTGCAACCCTTGCCCCGGCCTGCGACTACCACATATCTGCCGTAACAGAGGATACGCCGTCACCCGCCAGGCCTAAGTCGAGCATTACACTGGAATGCATCACGAAAATGATCGCATCTGACCTCCCGGCCGAGCATGTGCGCACGCTTCATGGCCTTCTTGAGTCGTACGAAGACATCTTTGATCTATATGACCGACCACTAGGCCAGACAACTATCGTAAAGCATCGGATTAACACCGGCGATGCAAATCCGGTACACCGGCGGCCCTATCGGGTTTCCTCCACCGAGCGCCACGTCATCCAGAAAGAAGTCGACAAGATGCTTGCCCGAGACATCATTGAGCCTTCTTCAAGTCCTTGGGCTTTCCCCAGTCGTGCTCGTCAGGAAGAAAGATAACAGCTGGCGCTTCTGTGTCGATTACCGAAATCTTAACAAGGTAACGAAAAAAGACGTGTATCCTCTGCCACGGCATAGATGACGCCCTTGACTGCCTCAGCGGAGCAAAGTATTTCTCTTCCATAGACCTCGTTCGGGGTACTGGCAGATAGCAGTTGACGATATGGACCGTGAAAAGACGGCATTTATAACTCCTGATGGGCTCTATCAATTCAAAGTGATGCCGTTCAGGGTTGTGCAATGCCCCAGCTACATTCGAACGAATGATGGACGCTCTCCTTCACGGTTTCAAGTGGTCAATCTGCTTGTGCTACCTTGATGATGTCATTGTCTTTTCGCCGACCTTCGAAACCCACCTCGAGCGTCTCTCGACAATTCTTTCTGTTTTCCGCAAGGCGGGTCTTCAGCTAAACTCATCGAAATGCCACTTCGGCCGCCGGCAACTCACTGTCCTCGGACAACCTTGTCGATTCTTCTGGTGTTCGTCCCGATCCTGAGATAGTTCGCGCAGTTAAGGATTTTCCTGTGCCGGCCTGTGCGAACGACGTTCGAAGCTTTGTGGGCCTCTGCTCATACTTTCGCAGATTTGTGAGAAATTTCGCTGACGTCGCACGCCCCCCTCACGGAACTACTCAAGAGGGACGTGACGTTTGTGTGGGGACCTGAACGAGCCAGCGCATTCGCTGAACTGACCACCAGACTTACGACGGCCACCGATACTCGGCCACTTTGATATGTCCGCTCCCACGGAAGTGCGCACCGACGCCAGCGGCCACGGCATCGGAGCTGTTTTGGCCCAACGTCAGCATGGTTGTGAGCGTGTCACTGCATACGCTAGCCGTCTTTTGTCGCCAGCGGAGCGCAATTACTCAATCACGGAACGCGAATGCCTCGCGCTCGTCTGGGCAGTGGGGAAATTTCGGCCATATTTGTATGGACGACCATTCACAGTCGTCACTGACCACCATGCCTTATGCTGGCTGTCGTCCTTAAAGGATCCTACTGGACGCCTCGGCCGGTGGGCTCTACGGTTACAAGAATATTCATACACAGTGGTGTACAAATCAGGCCGCCAACATGCGGATGCCGATTGCTTGTCGCTTCATCCAGTAGACCCACCAGACGTTCCTGAGACCGGCGAATCGACTTGCGTGTTGGCACTTTTCCGCGTTCGGCAACATCGGAGATGAGCAACGGCCGTGATCCTCACTTAAGAGATATCATTCTTCGGCTGAGTGGTCCCTCAACTCCTCCGTCTCTCCGTATGTTTCTGCTCCAAGATGGCGTATTATATCGCTACAGCATGCATCCTGACGGACCTGACCTGCTGTTGGTTCGTACCCAAACATATGCGTCAGACTGTGCTCGCACAGTTGCACGATATTCCTACGGCTGGTCACTTGGGGGTCTCAAGAACCTTATGACCGTGTTCGACGTCGCTTCTTTTGGCCCGGTATTTACCGGTCCGTCTTCCGTTACGTCACTTCGTGCAAGTCCTGTCAGCACCGCAAAAAACCAGCAGCCCTTCCAGCAGGACGCCTTCAGCCTATTCAAATACCATCTGAACCATTTTATAGGGTAGGCCTTGACCTCCTTGGCCCTTTCCCTTTATCGGTCAATGGAAACAAGTGGATAGCCGTCGCCACGGATTACAGCACTCGGTATGCGATCACGCGGGCCCTCCCTACCAGCTGTGCCACCGACGTCCGCTGACTTCCTCTTGGAAGACGTTATACTTCACCATGGCGCTCCACGACAACTGCTTACCGATCGGGGTCGCTACTTCCTGTCACAGGTTGTCCAAGACATATTGCACTCGTGCGCTACATAGCACAAGTTCACGACGGCGTATCACCCTCAGACCAACGGGCTCACAGAGCGGCTCAATCGAACTATCACCGAAATGCTCGCTATGTACGTCTCTTCCGGACCATCGTGACTGGGACGCCGCTCTCGCATTCGTGACATTTGCGTATAATACATCCCAGCATGATACCGCAGGTTTCTCGCCATTTTTTCTTTTGTATGGACGAGACCCCACGTTCCCTTTTGACACGCTCCTTCCGGCCGTTACCCACACATCAGAATACGCTCGTGATGTCATATCCAGAGCTCTAGAGGCACGCGAGATTGCTCGCCTGCGCCTTAGCGATTCGCAAGAGAAGCAACGGACTCGTCTACAATGCCCGCCACCGTGATGTCCAGTTCGACCGAGGTGACACGGTCCTTCTCTGGACGCCTTCACGGCGAGTTGGCCTGTGCGAGAAGTTGACTTCGCCGTACTCCGGTCCGTACTGTGTCGTGCGCCAAGTCACCGACGTGACATACGAAATCGAGCCCCTTCACACCGGCCGGGCGCGATCGTCTTCGGACATTGTTCACGTAACTCGGCTGAAGCGCTATGACTCGGACCAGCCGAGCACCGAGACGGTGCCTTCGCCGCCGGGAGTGATGCCACGGGGTGCCAAAGATGAACACCATAGGGAAGAAGATGACGCAGAGGGAGATCTCGAGCAGACTGGACTCCATCTTGCGTGCCTGCCTTCGAGTGCTGTAAATACAGTGTAAATATATTCTCACACGCCTTGTCTCCCCGTAACAATATACATATACGGCAAATGACGGCGGTGGACACCGGCGGTGGCGACGCCGACGGCGAAAACCAGCCGAAAGTGTCCATATAATTGCTATCGCAATAAAATAATACCGTGATAGGGCACCCTGTCACAGTATGTACGCGCTAGCGGGTCCTCTCTTTGTGTTTATTAACCACATGCACGAAATAAATAAAACCATTTCTCAGTGAGCGCTCGATCGTGTGTGTCCGTTCCTTTTAGTCCTCCGTCCGGGTCGAGCTGCCACACAGCATAAATGTGCATGGAAAGGACGTGCTGAGCCCGACGGACACAGAGCGATGTGTGTCGTCTTGTTTCATCCCGTTGTTGCGCTTGTTTTCCGCACTACTACTCATGGTCTATACTGTGCCCAGCACAGTATAGACCATGAACACCTGACCCAGGAACAGACCACAACAAGAATACGAGTCTCGGACACCCGCCAGGCTGGCTCGACCGGGAACACGTGTCCCGTCCAGGCAGCTCAGGCCAATGCCTCCTGTCGAAAGATGCCTGCGGCGTCGCCCGCTATCCCATTGTAGCCATCCTGCCTTGAGTTGTCGCTTGCCGAGGGATGACGCCACGTTTCCTTCTCTTGTTTTCAATGGGGCTCGGGTGGTGTGGTGTCGGGGGTGGTAGTGTGTGCATGCGCACATGTGTGTTGCTGGCGGTCACAGCAACGATCGCTAGCTACCGCCTCCATTAGAAACGAGGAAGGAGGGAAACGGAAGGGCAGGGGGGTTTTTGGCTCACGCGGCATCTTTCTTGAGGGGGCGTTGCTCAGGCTAACGACATGACCGACTGATGATGATGATGACCTCTTCGTGATGGCGCTTACCCCCCGAGGGGGATCGACCAAAAACCGGCTGGCAGGATGCTTAAGTCGATTAGGTCGATATTAAGTCGACGTTGATTGTTCATGTAGCGGTACAGAAACCTCGTAGGGCTACTTTCATACCTAGGAAATGCTTATTTTGAAATATAATCCCGTTGTTGTGGTCCGCACGGCGTTAGCGCTCTTCAAATCACCCGCCTGAACGGGCCTTCTGACGTCGCAGTTGCATTGCCCATCGTTGCCCGCATCTACTGCGCGGCCACCGACACTAGTAGCCCCAGAGCATTTAACGGAAGTGCACATTGCAAGCCTTTCGCAAGGTGCGGTTGATCTCGTACATGAAAGTGCAGCGAGCACACACGCAGATTTTTGGCTGTTTTGCAAACTGGCGCACAGGCATGGCACACAGCCACTTCGAGCGTAGGGGTTTGTTTTCCAGCACCCAGCTGAAAGTCATGTCGGTTTCTTCGCTGCAGCTCAAGCGACGTACACCATTCGGGCATCCGGCAACATCACATGCACGCGCCATTTTGTCGGACTTTCCGTCACAACAACTTTCGTGAGCGTGCAAACCACACGCGGCAGTACGCGATACTGAAACTACCACTGAGACGCGACCATATAAGCGAAGCGCAGTTTGGCGAAAGCGAAGCTTTTGAACCACTCGCGCCATTCCCCATGGTAACACCAAGCGGTTTTTTAACACTACAGTGTTTTATGACGGAGTCCACCAAGACTTCAGTGACGTATTTCTGCCACAGAAATGACATCGAAAAATGCAGGCGATCAGATCGAAAAAAAAAACCCCGGCAGGTCCCACGCATTGAGAGAATCGATGTAATCCGAAGCAGCCAGCAAGTAGAAAACCATGCTGTATATAACATGCGTGTCATGATTTACATGTTCTCTGTCATGTATATTCGTCATACGGTCACGTCACGCAATACCAATATTGGTCCAAGAGAACAGACTTTTGGGCTAGTTGGTTGGTTACGTTCATTGAAGCCATAGCGCTGAAAAGACAGGGACCACAGAAAGAAGACGGGACGTGCGCACGTCCCGTCTTCTTTCTGTGGTCCAAGCGCTATGGCTTCAATGAACCAATATTGGTGTATATCCAGCTAACGAAACGGCCGCGAGCGCACCATGAGAATGACATGTAAATAACGTTGTACATGACATGCACATTGCAAGCCTTTGACGATGATTTTCATGCTACCACCTGTCATTTATGTTCGTCATACAATCACGTCACGAAATACCAGTTTTGGTGTATATTGCCACGCGCGTTTCTTTGACTGTATTCGGTTTCCGCCCACAAAGACTATCAGCAGTACTCGGCGCAGACCGCGCCTTAGTGTTCCAGAAGCTTCTCGGTTGTAGTAGATCGTTTTGTTAAGATTGCACGCAAGACGCTAACACTCAAGATTATTCCAGAGCTTGCGCGACGACCAGTGATAAGGCTAGAATGTTCGACGCGTGATGTATAAAAGCCGGCGCGCTCCAACGATGATCAGTTGATCGACGGCCGACGCTCTGTTCGCCGCTATCAGTGTCAGTGTGTATTGCTGTATTCTTACTTTCCGTTTACCGGCCACAAGTTCGGCCCAAATAAACAGTTTCATCTTGGAGACGTCGCCTGCTGCCTTCGTCGACGTCACAACGACGTGACAATATCAAGCTAGTGGAACGGCCGCGAGCGCGCCATGAGCGTGGCATGCCAGTCATGTTGCACATGACATTCAATGACTTCCATATTACCACCTGCCACTTATGTTCTTCATGCAGTCACGTCACGCAATACCAAATTTGGTGTATATCAAGCTAGCGAAACGGCCTTCAATGCACCATGAGCGTGGCACGTAAATCATGTTGTACATGGCACGCACGTCATGATCTTCATTTATGACGTGTCATGAACTGTCAGTTATGTTGGTCATGCACAGGTGTCTCATCGTACCAATTTTTTTTATATATCAAGTTAAGGAAACGGGCGCAGGAGCGCCACGGTCATGGCGTGTAGACCATACCGTTCATGACAAATTAATCATGATTTTCATGATGTGACCAGTCATTCATGTTCGTCATGGAGTGATATTATGCCATGCCAATTTTGGTATAAATCTCGCTAACGATACGGTCAGGAGAGCACAAAGTCGTAGGCAGGTAGATAGATAGATAGATAGATAGATAGATAGATAGATAGATAGATAGATAGATAGATAGATAGATAGATAGATAGATAGATAGATAGATAGATAGATAGATAGATACGCTCAAAGTCGCCGAAGTTCGCTAAGAAATGCTTCGCATTTAAAAAATTCACCGCCATATCCACAAAGTGAATGATGTTAGAGGAGCTTGCTCGGAGATGATCGGGTAACCCGCGAATCCTCCATACATATCTCATACCATCATATATGGACGTGACAACGTTGTTATACCCTATATACATTACATACACAATGTTTACTAATTGACATTTGGATGCACTACACATTTTGCACTGATATTTTGATGGACTATATACATTATATATACACAAGAGATATTCTTTTGCAAAGTACAAGAAGGGCGTTCCTCGATGAGCTCGGGCACTCGTTTCCCTTTAAAGATGATTGCTTTATGATGCATGAACTATATACATTATATATACGTATTCATGCGGCCGCGCGGTAACGAAGAGTGTTCACTGCGTTAGCTCCCGGCGAAGAGAAAGGAAGTGCACGTGCTGAGAGTGGTGTGCGTCGCCTTGAACGGCGCCGCCATCTAGTGAGCATTCTTGAAATCACTGGAAAGCCGGTGCCTTGAGCGGCGTGTACACGCCGCCGCCATCGCCACCGCCGCCGGACAAGGCGCGAGCTTAAGAAGCTTGCCGAGCAAGCTCCTAAAACTATTATAAGGGGGGTTTATTGAAGCAAACCAGCTGCCTTATTTCAGGGGCGTCAGTCACTGTCACGCGCTCTCTCGGCTCTTCGTCTCAGTCGTCTTCTACTCTTGCTCCGACTCGATACTGTCTCTTCCCCACTACATTTGCCCCGGTGGTGAAGAGGAGCCATCCTGGCGACTCAAGGCGAAGCAACACTCTTAGAACAAAGGGAGTGCCTTTACGCCCTTTGCGAGAGGTTTTGGCTTGTCCCGCAGGGCACTCCTTTTTCCGGGGTGAAAGTACTCTCTTTAGAGAGAGAGTGATCCAACGCCCTCTCATGGAGTACAGTACTCCGTCTGCGATAGAGTGAAAGCACTCCCACCGAGAGAGTAAAGCTGGCACATTGAAATAGCTCTGGTATAAAATTAATCAAGCGCAAAAAAGAAAGACATACATACACGCACACATCCACGCAACCAAAACACGCAGAGCGCTCGCGATTACAACACTTAGATTAAACAGAACCTTGCCGCTGTCGTGACGGGAGATGTTAATGAAGGCGTGATGTTTGGAAGCGTTTCGCTACACTGCCAGTGGAATACTCGCTCGAATCCACGCCTGCAGGCATAAAATCTGTTCAAATTACGGCGCTGCTAGTCAATTCGTTATGTGACTACGCAGCGGGCTCCCAGAGAAAGCAACACAATAGCCTTGACGTGGCTTTTGCAAGATTCTAGGTCATACAGCCTGCAGCGCTTACGCGTGGCGTGCTGTTCATAGGCGGCCAAAGCGGCTGCCAAAAAAATTTTTTTGGCACTGTAAGAGCGTCTATCGGATTAATTTCATTAATACTTAACTCTGGGGGGTAATTAGAAGACATACATCAGTGCATACATACATATACAAATAATACACAACACTGGGATTCGAACCACTGACCACACGCAGCGAGAGCAAACACGCTAACCACAACACCACAGAGCCACCGTATACTGCGATGAGTTTTCTCAAGCATATGTATTCACAAAGTGCTTTGAAAAAAAAAGGGGGAGGAGCTTGCAACTTGTGTTCTTGCATCGTCAGCGTGCATTGCGCCTGCATTAAGTTCGTAAGTAGATTACGCGGCGTCATGAACTCGCGGAGACCTCCGTTAGCACCTTATGCTCCGACTTCGGTTCGTCGTCTGTCATGCCGCAAGCAAAATGATAAACGTGTGTCCTTTTAAAGGTGAACATTTGAGAGACTTCTCTCTGGTTGGGAAGGAAATAACTTTGGGAAAGGGACACCAACCAACTTATTCAATTAAAGTAATAACAAAGTTTTACTTTAAAATGAAGAATCCCGACGTTTCGGGTCCAACTCGGACCCTTCTTCAGGGGTGACTGAGTGGCCCCAGGGAGAAACAGAGTTTTTGGCGCTTTCTTCTCATGGCGGGGGGGGGGGGGGACGCTTGTTTTCACCGACGTGACGTAGCCCATTGTAGTACACAATCGGGAGCGCGCCAGCCGACCGGTTCACGTTTCCAGGAGTTGCCTGGATATGCCACGATTCCACAAAAAGCCGCTTGTGGAAACTGACCTCACAGTCGACGACGCGGGAGTTGTCAAAGGCGATGCGGTGGTCGTTGACCTCGCTGTGCTCTGCCAGCGCGCTCCTTTGTCGGTCAAATTTGCGGACGTCGTTCCGGTGCTGTCGCAGCCTCTCCGAAAGGTTTTTTGTCTCGCCCACGTACGACGCGCCACAATCCGCACAAGGGATAGAGTAGACCACTCCTTGCGCTTTCTCTTTAGGTGGCCTGTCTTTTGGGCGCGGGAAGAAGCGGCCAAGAGTAGACGTTGGCTTATGCGCCACTTTTATTCCCTGCCTCGAGAGAACACGTGCGAGCGCTTCGCTGGTGCCCTTGACGTAGGGAATGCAGACGCGCCCATGCTTTGGAGGCGACGGGTCAGTGAGGAGAGCTATAAGGTGGGCTAGTTGGTGTTGATTCATCTTCAATGGGGCGCTTAGTGAACACAAACGACACAAACGAAAAAGTACAGGACATAAGGCAACGAGCGCAAACTACCAACTGGTTTATTGTCTGAAAAAACGTAGCCCCAAGAAAGGGGTGTGTCACACGAGCATGCGCAGATGCTCAACTAAAGGGCGGGAGTGTGGGCAAGGGGGGACGAAAGAAGGGGAGTGTGATAAAGGGGGGTGAGGGGGGACGCGATCCGAAGAAGCAAAATCGAGACAAAATTAGCTTGTAGTTTTCGCAAAATCTACCTCAGCCGCTGTGAGAACGATAGACGGGGCACTAACACAGGCTTCCTCACCCTCTTCCATAATTTTCAATGTCTCGATAATTTCTCGGACCGTTTTTTCTTCTGCGCGAGCTACAACAGCTGTTCTTTCGAAGAAGGCTTTACAAGAACATTTCTTACAATGTGCCGCTAAGTTACTAGCGGCTGCTAGCTGCTGGCAGGCGTACCGATGCTCTTTTAGCCTTAGATTAAGGCATCGTCCCGTCTGTCCGACGTACGACCTACCACACGATAACGGTATCTTGTATACCACCCCTTTTGTGCACTCGACGAACCTGTCTCTGTGCTTAACATCGCAAAACGTGACCCTAACTTAGCTAAAGTACCTATAGATAAAAGCAAAAGGCCTGTCGTTTTGCCATACGTACACAATCTTTCACATAGAATGAGGAAAATTGCCGCGCGACACGATGTTAACGTAATATTTTCAGCTCCGCAAAAGCTGAGAGGCCTATGCAAAAAAGTCAATACAGGTCTAATGACCCAAAAGCCAATTTGCGATGTTAAGCACAGAGACAGGTTCGTCGAGTGCACAAAAGGGGTGGTATACAAGATACCGTTATCGTGTGGTAGGTCGTACGTCGGACAGACGGGACGATGCCTTAATCTAAGGCTAAAAGAGCATCGGTACGCCTGCCAGCAGCTAGCAGCCGCTAGTAACTTAGCGGCACATTGTAAGAAATGTTCTTGTAAAGCCTTCTTCGAAAGAACAGCTGTTGTAGCTCGCGCAGAAGAAAAAAACGGTCCGAGAAATTATCGAGACATTGAAAATTATGGAAGAGGGTGAGGAAGCCTGTGTTAGTGCCCCGTCTATCGTTCTCACAGCGGCTGAGGTAGATTTTGCGAAAACTACAAGCTAATTTTGTCTCGATTTTGCTTCTTCGGATCGCGTCCCCCCCTCACCCCCCCTTTATCACACTCCCCTTCTTTCGTCCCCCCTTGCCCACACTCCCGCCCTTTAGTTGAGCATCTGCGCATGCTCGTGTGACACACCCCTTTCTTGGGGCTACGTTTTTTCAGACAATAAACCAGTTGGTAGTTTGCGCTCGTTGCCTTATGTCCTGTACTTTTTCGTTTGTGTCGTTTGTGTTCACTAAGCGCCCCATTGAAGATGACGGGTCAGTGCCCTCTTGAAGGGGTCGGGGGGGGAACGGGCCTGGCGGCTTGCAACCCTCGCAATGAAAGCTTTAGAGTAGCCGTTGTTTAGAAGGTCGGAACGGATCTTCTGTTCCTCATCTGCCCGTTTTTCCTCCGAAGAACAGACCCTCTGTGCACGGGTGAGTAGAGATGATACCACAGCTGCCTTATGG
>JALIZH010030516.1:0-22069 GCA_030522465.1 Rhipicephalus appendiculatus | reverse complement strand
CAGGAAAATATTTTTCTGAATTATCTTTATTTGTGGCTTTTATATATGTACAGTCGAGCGCGATTTGAAGGTTATCGCGCGAGCGTCGAGCCAGAACTACAACAGCGCCACATCCCAGGATACTCTTTCGAAGAGAGGGTGGTAACACGCAACCTTCACTAACTCTTCTTGCTGTTCCTTAACCCTTTCAGTCCCAAATTAACTATTTTCAATGTAAGCAACTAGTTTTTACATTTCGAGATGTGCACAATCGTGGTAGTCCAAAAAAACTGAAAAACTCTTTGCTCACACTTCTCAGTGAGGAGTAATCAATGTTCCAATTAATTTAATGAATAATTATTATTTAATAATAATTACATAATTTTTACTTCATTTATTACTTAAAATGTTATTTAGATAGGATAGCATAACGTCCAATAGCCAAAATTCAAATTTCCGGCACAGAACTAAAATAAATGCCCTATCTCTGCACGCTGAAAGAAGACGCTGCCTCAGCGAAATACGCGAGCAACACGACCGCTTCTGTAATTTCTTCGTTCAGACGCGACCTCGCTTTATTGTGCGTACCATGTTGACACCACAAGTAGGGCAGATGCTAAATACGGGCTCTTGAGGAATAACAACGCTTTATCTTTACCAGATACTTGCTGATTGACCTACATAATTTATGATTCCAATTGGAATCACTGGGACTGAAAGGGTTAAACTGCGATCAATCCGTCTGAAGCTGTTTAAACGAAGCAGTGCCTAGCACCAGCTGTAACACATCTTTCCCAGCCATTTTGTAATCGGCTTCGGAGATAAGAGCCCACGAAAAATGCACTTTATTGCGACGAATGGAAGGCTCGAAATAGAGAGAAAGGGTGTACAGTTCGTCTTAGGGGTGATTGTTGTAGCATGTAACAGCCAACGAGGGGGTGAAGAAGGCGAAATCTTGATTTTTACTGTTGCGAAACGTTCCGCCAGGCCCCTGGGACGTCAGGCAGGTCGACGCTCGAGCGACAGCCTTCATATCGCACCCGACTGTACACACATATACGGGAGATCACGGCGACGCCGACGGCAAAAACCAGCCTAGAATATCCAGGTAATTGCTATCGCAATGAAAGAAAAGAAAACGCAGAAATGCATGCCCGTATCCGTCGTAAAAAGGCTGCTGATGTTATACTGCACGTGTCTCGCACGGCCTCGCCGTTTACTCGGTTCTTTATAGATTTACCCCTGTTATAGCAACCGGTGCCTCGTAAAGAGGAGAAGAATGTCTTGAGGAAAGGAACGGTGAAAATGCACGCGGAGACCACAGGGGTGATCGAGTGGCAAGGTCGTCCGCTCCTAATGCGGGCAGTAGCTACTAAGTTCAATTAGCAGTGCCGATAGCGATTCTCAGAAGACAAGGAAAGAAGGTGGAGAGCATAGGTCGGTGAACTCACTCATGAGTCGACTCACTCGGACTCACTCAGACTCAGATCGAGCCATGAGTCTGAGTGAGTTCGGTGAGTAATATTTTGGTGAGTGTGAGTCCGAGTGAGTCCGGTTGAATAAAATTTTCGTGAGTGTGAGTCCGAGTGAGTTCGGCTGAGGAAAATTTTGGTGAGTGTGAGTCCGGGTGTGTCCAAAGCCCAAGATATATTTCTTGGGTGAGTCTGAGTGAGTTCCACTTTCTTTTGCCGACCTATGGTCATACCTACTCATCTTCAGCATTGCTATCATCCTTACCTAGTTTCACATTTATACTCGCGTCTACTCACATGCATTCGAAAGCAGTGCCCTTCATACACCATTTGAGTTTTTATTCATCAGAGGCGCGAATTGCTTGGGAGGTGCCTTGACCCCCCCCCCCCCCCCCCTTCCTCGCTACACCCTCCACCAACTCTTCCCGGGAAGTTCTTGATAAATATATCTTATGTTGCCATCTCTTTCAATAAAAATGACCTTACTGGTTTTCGAGCACTCATAACTCGTATTCGAAGATATTTTATCAAAAGCCGCCAAGAAGAGAACAAATTACGCGTGATATTGGTGTTAAAGTGCATTGACACCATGGTCGAAAAAGCTAATTCTACGCTAACGGACTCATGAGTCGACTCATGAGTCGACTCACTCGGACTTCACTCAGACTCAGATCGAGCCGTGAGTCTGAGTCTGAGTGAATCTGGGTGGGTAATATTTTGGTTAGTCTGAGTCCGAGTGAGTCCGGCTGAGAAAAATTTGGTGAGTCTGAGCCCGAGTGAGCCCTAAGCGTAAAATATATTTCATGAGTGAGTCTGAGTGAGCTCCACAAGTTTTGCCGACCTATGGTGGAGAGTGTGCAGTAACTGCCCATTCGCTGAAGACACCTGAACCGCTACATTTAACGGGAAATGGTATAAAGGGCATAGAGAAAATTAAAAAATTCGGCAGATCCTACGCCTTCTGGGAATCGCTTTCATGCGATGTTGTAGGCAGGTAATTGTCTATGCTGCATATTTTGGCTTTTATGCAAAGCCTTACGAGGTTGATCTACACGTTTTCGTAGACTTAGTAGTTGTCTCCGCATCGTGGCCTTACCAGGAACGTCGAATGCGGCGGCGCCCTTTGTCGTTACTTTTAATCCGAACGGAGAATCCGGGCATAAAATGCATCACTTCAACCAGAGAGCTCTTCTCGATGTGACCATGTAATTTAATGTCCATTTCAACCACCGCTGCTTGATATGTCCATGCATCCGACCGTCCATTTCAACCACCACTGATTAGCTAGAGCTGGGCGAGCAGCGGCACTCTGTTTCCGGTACTTCTGTGACGTCATCTTTACGTCACGAAGCTTTCACAATCCTCCACGGAAATGACAGGGGCGGCATGCGCTTCAGAGATCTGCTTTGGGACGCACATCTCGGAAACCATGCATGAACTATGATCACGTTAGCTCTTGAATCAGGTTGAATACGGCCGCCCGTCTAACGCACCTGTGAAGCTCAGTACGCATTTCCTGCGTCGTTGTCAAACATCTCGGACACGTTCATATACAAGTTCAGACTTCTTAAGTTTAAGTCTCCTGTTGCTGTACACTTTGCCCTCTTTCTTCTTCCGCTGGGAATGTGCTGGCGAGTTTGGTGCGTCGACGTGATCAAGAGCACGATGACGTCATGGGTCGTCGTTTTTTCGAGTAACTGAATGCACTCTGCTCAACTCGACACCTCCATTAGATGGACACATCGAGAAAAGCTCCCCGGAAGCTGTAGTATCTTTCTCTTCTCCAGAAGTATTACCAGTGTTGCCTGACCTCAACGCTGCGGCGTCCTGCAGCAATAAAAGCGACGACGCAGTTCGCTGGGTAGTGCGTTTTTGGAGTCTGAGACCTAGCGCATTGCGCGTAGATAAATAAAATAATTAAGTAATAAAAAATAATTAAGTAATTTATATCGATGCGTTAGTACACTTTTTCCCTTTGATTCTCACTTGAGTAAATTGATAAATAAATATAGAACTTTATATTTATCAGCTATCAGCTTCCCCGACACTCGCGTCTAGAGTTTCGGAGGTGTGACTTCGCGCTCCCGCCCACATTCAGAATTAGAGGGGCCTCGGCCGACAAGTCGCCGACCCCTGAGGCCCCTGAGAGGATGACGTCATGGCCATTATGCACCATCCAAATGAATACTTCTTCGTGTTCACAGTTTCAGAAGAAGTGCCTCAAAGAGACGACCGGTACCGAGAGGGGGCTGTTCTTGCAGCACCTCTGCGCTTTGAAGTCCTTGGCGGTAACGAGGACAGCAGAATTCGTTACCGCCAACCGCCGTTACAGTGCGAGTTGACGCTCTTTCCTTTCGCCTTTTCTTCTCGTTGGTTTGCGTCGTCGAATTTTCTTGTAACTAGCCACCAAGCTCATCGGGAATGAAGGTTTTGTCCTTCAGAAGAAAAAAAGTTCAAGTGGATGTCGCCGGCCCGCCAGGTGTGTTCATGAGCGTATACAGGCGGCCGCCATACGTACCCGATGACGCCGTCGCGTATGCTTCGCAACCTTTCCGAAAAGAACGTGGCTATATTTTGCGTTTTGCTCCAACGACATCATTCTACATTTACCGGTACACGAGTTGGTCAAGATAGAAATGGCGAAGCCCGTACCCAACTTTATTTCAATCCAGTGGACACCACGTAATGTAGGAGTACCGCGGCATGGGTCACGTCTGTGGCACGCTGCCATAAAAAACCACATGGACTACGACCTCTGTGTCACCTTGTGGCACATCTTCAGCCCGTTCGTCACGCTGTGGACGAGTGCACCGAAGCCTTGCAGAAGGTGCGGGGAGTGATCACCCGACCAAAGTGTGTTTCAAGCTCAAATAATACGCAGACGCAGCTCAGAAAACGCCATCATCTAATGTATATAATTTCCCGTGTCCAGGAAAATCCATCTCAAGCTCTTCAACTGGAGTAAAGCCATGCAGCACCTATTAGGTATTGCTTCCACGGAAGAAAACGACGCGATCCAAGACACCTGGCCACTAGGATGAACAGTCTGACAACGATTTCATCGACGTGCAGTCAAAACAGGCTAATCGCGTCAAGCCAGCCAGTACACCACATGAGACGACTCGCGATGAACGGCCTGCTCGGAGGCAACACGACTACTCGGGTGTCAGTTCGACGGAAACGCCGATTGATTTATCTTCGGTAGGAGGCAGTACAGAAACTCAACATATCTGCAGCGCATCGACAGCGTCCGCGGAGCACCTTACACCCGACTCATAACAACCACAGCAATTCTTCGACTCATAACAACCACAGCAACAACCAACCACAGGTACTCATAACAAGAGGCAGCGCAGAAGGCAGTACTTCGGATTCATCTCTCGCAACAGTGACAGACGCCGTCGAGCGGACACAGAGCGCTAGCCTTAAAAAGTCTATGACTTTGAAAGCTAGAATGGTACGCCTTCGACGTCTACGAAACAGCTAAGAGGGCAACCAGCAATACGAAGCAAACCGGCAGACGTGGAGGTTTCTACCAAACTTGTGCAAACTGTTGACGCATCGAGACTCTCGAGCTCACAACGCCGTCCCAAGCCGGACTGCGGGAGCAGCCAAAGAGAATCTGGTAGCTGTGGAACGTTTAAGAAACCCCGTGTGGCATCACCGTCCCTGCACCATGCAGGGTACACGTCACCAACCGCGAGAGACGACGATATCTACTTTAATCTTCGGCCCTCCTCACCCCTCCCTTTTCTTCCTTTGAGTCATTCCCTTGCCCTTAATTTAACGATGACATCACTTCGCTTTATGTCGCTCAGTGTCCGCGGTTTTCAAAATCCAGTGAAGCAGCACGCAGTACTTGACCTCTGAAAGGGAGGATCACGCAAAAAACACAGCACACAGAAGTCATAGACGATGACACCTGCGGAAACTTACAATTGTTTTATTCGCACCTTAGGCGAGTGAATATATACGACCTCCGTGTGAAACCTGCCATCGATTGCTCCTCCAACGAGAGGAAACGCCCCTCCTGCCTATCGCTCGGCGAAGGAGTATGAAGGGAGGCCGGGTGAGGGGGGTGCGCCGTGGTTCGAGCAGCAACTGTGAACTATGACTAAGTGCGCGGCCGCGAGCGCTGGCGCGTGCGCTATCTCGGCAGACACCAGCAAACGCCTCGTATACCCTTCAACACGCTGAGATCTTACCGCTCCGCGCAGCGACCACTGAGAGGGCGCTGTGCACGAAAACCGCTTCTCTCCCAAAAGCCGCCGTATTTCCATTAAACCGCGTTTTTTTTTTAGAATTACTTGAGATCGGATCCAAAAGAGTTAGTTGCTATCCTCACTTCTTATAACATTACGACTTGTTGCTATCTCATTCACTGCTTCGCCTTCGCGGCGAAACGCTGATATTTTTCAAAACTCATGCGACCGACTTCTCTGTTCACCAACCATCGCGAAGCACCTTAGGGTCTAGCCTTGTCCGTTGAGTGGTGTCCATCCTCACAGCACAGCACCATGTAAAATCATAATTGTGACCGAACAATAATAAAACACCTACAAGCACAAACCCTTTATACCAGTCGGCGACTGCAACGTAGACATTATGGACCTTAGGACCGAGCTGTGTCGTCAACTCTTTATGTCACTTTATGTCGCTCAATTTACATTATATGGGGCAACGCTGGGGTAAGATATGTGTGACAAAAAAAGGTTGAACAGTACGCTATCATAATTGTGGCAGAACAATGTAAAGCTCCTACAAGCACAAACCCTTTATACTAGTCGGTGACCTCAACGTAGACATTATGGACCTTAGGGCCTAGTTTCGCCCACTCGTCCTCATTCACTTCCTGGAGATGCGTGGATTTTTTTTATTCAATTCTTAGCCGGCGTTGCTCAAACACGTCAAAACATGCCACAGGTGTTAAAGATGTGTGGAGAAGTCCGGAGCGAAAACGACGACGTCATTGGGGTACCACTAGCACGTGTGCCATTTGAAGTTGCGCCGAACAGTATCCATCATGCGCTCAAAGGTCGCGGGCGCATTACACAGTGCAAACGGCATGGCGTTGAATTCGCACAAGCCGTCGGACGTGATAAAGGCATTATAAAAGACAGCGCGTGCAAAGACGGACTCATGAAAGACGTCAGGAACAGACACCATCTTACCAACTATCTAATCTCTTTGTTATTCTAAGCTTTATTTCTAGTACTCTGAACTCTTTTCCATGTTCTCCTACTTATGTGAATAGACCAGTTTCTTTGGCTTCTTTAATTGCTACTTGTTTGGTCCGTCCTAGGACTATGTCATGGTATTCCAGGGATTGGACTTGCCTTGTTGAAGAGGAACTTTTGTGCTGCTTTCCGCAACCATCTACCGGACATGCCAGGAGAACTTACGTCATACTGACCGCGCAATCATGGCGTCAAGTCAGATTTACCAGGAATGCCTCAAGATCTGTTGCACTACACCGCGTGACCATAGCCGCCAGAAGCAAGTGTACGCCGATTGGATTAGGGTAGCCAATCAGCATGCGGAATTCCTATGGAGAGTAAAGCTTCGTAAACTCCAACCATGTAAGAGGCAGATTTTTTCTATCGTTCCATCGCAAAATAACTTACTAGTCCTCGGAGGAGCTGTCCTAGATGAAGAAGATGATGATCATCATCAGCCTCACTACGCCCACTGCAGGGCAAAGGCCTCTGCCATGTTCCACCAATCAACCCGGTCCTGTGCTTTCTGATGCCATGTTATACCTGCAAACTTCTTAATCTCATCTGCCCACCTAATTTTCTGTCTCCCCCTCAGTCCTATTTGATAGTCACTGCAAAACTCTAGCCTTAAGTCCAAAATATTGTTTCAAGCATAACCTAAAACCAATAGACGTTTTGAGTCCACGGCATACGATAACTAGACTAGTCGGTGAAGAAGAGAGCTCGCACTGCATTTCAGACTGCGTTGCTAGTACCGAGAAATTTAACATGCACCTCAAATGTCGAGATCTTGTCCGGCCTTTGGGTAATTATTGTGTGGAGAAGAAACTCAGGCCAGTAATTTCAGACAAGGGAAGGTATTTCGTCATTATACCGGACAGTATGTTTCCAAAAAAGCGTTAGCAGCCCTGAAAAAATTTTAAGACGGCAAAACTTAAACCATCGCTAAGTTAGGCAACGTGCTGTCGACATTTTGTTAAGGCATGACCTTGAGAGCATAGCACGTAATGCAGGCCCGTAGCCATGGGGGGGGGGGGGGAGCCTAGGGGCCCGGGCCACCCCCCCCCTTCCCGAAATTCGGATGGAAGGGGGTGTTTTACCGGGGAAAAATAATAAAAATGGGTGTTTTTCAGGGCTTTCAACAAGTGCCCCCCCCCCCCCCCCGAAAAAAAATTCCTGGCTACGGGCCTGACGTAATGTCAAAATGTCTACATCACATACTTCAGAATTGTATTTTTTTCAGTTGAAACACATAAGAACGAGATTTGTTTTCGAGTGATTGTTACTGATAAAGGCCTCTGGTAATTCGTTATGTCTAGTTTCTAACAGAACTGCTTTGGCTCTTTGAGTCTTTCGGATCCTTTTCGTGCGCGTAGTTCTCAGGCGCCAGTTCAGTGCCTCTCGAAGGAGAACCCCCGCCGGTTGTAAAGCTTTTAGTATGGATATTGAAGTCCTGTATTACTCTGTGCCGCATGAGGACTTGTTAAATATGTTAATCACTGCATTAACGAACAAGGGCACGAGGATGCTGTCACCCTAAAAATGTGGCGTTTCTACAGGGGTTTTTTTAGAAATTCTTTCCATGTACTTAAAGTCGAGCCACGGTGACAGTGCCACCACGTTTCCCCACTGGTGTAGGTGTATCGGGGGGCTCAAGATCGGGCACCGAGGTTTTGTTTACGACGGCGGCCGGGTGAGGGGAGAGAGGAGGATGGTTGGTGCTGAAGCGGAAAGTGGCCGCTCCAGTTTCCTCACACGTTGCCGCCGAATCATCGGGCGATGTGGAAGGAGTGTTGTGCTCCCAGGAGGAGCTGGATGTTGTGGTATCGTCTGAGTCTGCTTGGGAAGGGGTGCCCTGATTGGAGCTGTCCTTCTCTTGCGTGCCAGAGGGCGAGTTTTGCTGTGTGGCAGGGACCGGGGGCTCCTGTTGCTCTTCTGGTCGCGTAGACAATGATGCCCAAGCAGGCCTCATCTCGTCGAGACGTTTTAGGGGCGAAGCTCCTTAGGGCATGGGTTAGTCCCTCGTTGTGCGTCGTAGCCACCTCTAGTACTCGGAGTGCTCACTAGATGGCGATGGCGCTGCGGCGCTCGCTCTATTCCGATGCGTAGGAGACGGCTCCGCTGCGTGCTCTAGTGTGATAGGAGACCGCTGGATGGCGCGGCGACGCTAGAATCTCATTGGATGGAGGCGCATTGCGCTCATTGAATCGGAGACCGCTTGAGGGGCGGCGGTGCTCGCTCCACCCCCGATGCGGGGAGACCGCTAGAGGGCCAAGCTATAAAATGCGTTCGCTCTTGGCGCGCTTCCTCTTTCTCTCGGAAGTCAGCTCGCAATGAGCGACGAAGACAAGGCGGCGGAGCGGAGGATTTACATGATGAAGCGTGATTTACATGATGATGGACTGGGCAAAATTTACGGAGGATTCGCGGTTTACCGATGAACCTCCGGAGCTTCGCCCACTCATCATCATTCACTCCGTGGATATGCTGTGATTTTTTCCCGCCGTGGCGGGTGTTCTCCAGTCAGGGACTGGTTCGCTTTCGCCCGGTACCTAAGTACCGGTGGTCCCATCGCGTTACTAGCCCTTAAAAGGGCTGCGCGCCCGAGGGCGCGAAGTCGCGGTAGAAAAAAAATTTCTTGGCTGCGCGCGCAGAGGCGTGGAGAAAAAAAAAAGATATACAGAGGAGCGAGAAAAACGCGCGTCCTGCTGATGTGAAGTGCAAAACTGCTCTCCTTACGTAGTTTGCGCTTGTCGTGTTTACTTCGGTACGTGTGTCATCCCCGATTTATGTTTTCCTTTTAACTGTAGCGCAGTTTTTTCAATAATCATGCAAAACTAACTAGTCCCAATAGCTCACTTTGGTAATCATGTCTGAATTCCACCAGAACCATTCGGCACCTCTACCACTGAGTTACGCTCAAGTTGTAGCCAGGCCACCTGAAGGCTACCCCAGGCTACCCTGTGGCTACCTCACTTAATTACGCCAAAGCTGTCGCGAGATCTCGGGCCTTCGAAGCGGGTGTGCCGTCTACGTATGCCGACGCCATCCCTGTGGCACCCACCGGTGCCACAGGGATCGTGTAAGTATACCTAGTCTTTAAAGCTACCTTGACAACGATGCCTGTCAGAAATTTTTCCCAATTGATTCTCGTTTTTTTGGACATCGTCACGATTTCTCTGCCAGTATGGTTATTTTAGTGTTCCCCATGCTCACTGGTTGGGTATTTGTCGATTACTTAGTGTATTTGAGCGTTCAAATCCAACTTATGTTGAGGAATTCAACGAGAGTTGAACACGTGCAAACATGTGTTGAACAAACTTTTCGCTATCGTGCAAACTATGTTAGAAAGTAAATATGTGCGTTCGTTCATCGTTGTGCATATTTTCAAATGTATTTCGCAGCACGCAATCGCAGAGGTATTTTTTGGCATTTCTTCGTATTTGAGCGTCTTTTTGTTATAACTGAAAATATTTTCAAGAATTAGAATATGTATTATATTTCACTTCCACTTCCTGTAAGCGTTTTTCTGAAAGTTGCGGCGTATTTTTGGATGGTCATTTCATTCTAAACTTGGAAGCATCTGCCAAGGCTGCCATCTAGTGCAGAGGTTCGTCCGGGGGAGCGAACGTGAAAATCGTTTCGTGCCCAGGGCACGTTGGGGCGTCTGAGGAGAATCAAAGCAGAAAAAAAGTCGCTCTGATGTAGGTCTTAGTGTATCTCTAAATCCTGCGCTAAATCTAGGTCGACTACCGTGTGATCTGTGGAAGCGCGTAGCAAGAGCAAAGTAGCAATTCTCTTGACGATCGCGCTTGCCTAGGTGGTGGCTCCCCCCTCGTGCGCGGCGCGTGTGTGAGCCGAATGCTTCAAAAGCGCTTTTCGCGATGTAAGATAAATTATTGCGACAAATTCTTGGTTATTTCCGTAGCCTACATTATTTGAGATCTTGTTAGTTTATTGTGTGCTGCCTTTGAGCGTTGTTAGCCTTGCTTGAGGCATGTATTTACTGCATCGACTACTGCGTGACATTGTGACATAAATCAGTTGATGGACGAAAAGCCGGGCCCCTAAAGTGCTTCGCACGTAAAAGCGTGCGCGGGGGGGAAGGGGGGGGGGGGGGGGGGGGATAGCGTCGCTACTCTTTATGATCACGGGACATTAGCGGCGCTTAAAGCCCCTGGACTTCATTTCGCCGTTGGTTGTAAGAATAGCTTGGTATGCGGCCGTTCTTTCCGTATATGGGGAATAATAGCAAGGCTTTTCACACCAGAAAGATGGATTCAGGATCATCACAATTAACTCGCTGCCATCATCGTCATTTTCAGCGGAAGCAGCTGCCAGCTGCGATATATTCAAAACGGTTGCAACGCAAGCATTTCACTTGAAGACTTATTATGTTTTCCTTATGTAGGCCTAATTCTATGAAATAGTTGCTGCGGTTTTAATGATAGTAAACAAAAACTAATTCCAAGGCGAAAACCTTCAGGAGTGGTACTTATTTCACTGTCATCACTAGAGGCCGGATTTTTAGGCACTAAAAAACCGCGTTTTAGGCGCCAAAAAATAGGCAGGTAAAACACTGTTTTAGGCCTCCAAAATCGTAAATATAGGCACAATAAATTTTTACATAAATTCAAATAATTTCAAACAGAGACGTGTGCGACCTGTATCTACGACAAGAAGCAAGAAATTGTTATTGTTTATGACAGCAGAAAGGCGCCAACGGTTGAACACAGCCATGCATTTCCCGCAGAGTTCGCAGATACGGTCTTTCCTTTTTTGTCTAGCATGGCAAGTCAAATGTCCACCGTCAAATGAACACACTGTTGGATATCTTTCTTTTTGGCAAGGCTGAGAAGTGCAGTGCAGGAAGAGATAGCCAGACCGCGGAGGGATGCCTCGCATTAGCTGGGTCTAATCGTTTGGGGTCATTTTCTGTCCTGTCGGTGAACACCTTAAAGGGTCCCTCACCAGGTTTGAGCATTTCGAGCTGACAAGTGTAATTAATGCATGCACTGGGCGCTCACAATCACTTCTGCCAAGATTTGCAATGACACGCGTCGCGGAAAGACGTGAAATTTCAAACTGAACGCCGCTTGCCCTTCTCGCGGGCGCGTGCCCCAAGATGGAGGGGATGATGTGCAACAAGGAATGGTCCTGCTCTCACGCCACTCTTTTACGTAGACATTGGCGCTCTGACGTCGCTCACCGTATATAGCACGTGACATTGCGAGAATTATTCGAGGTGACGTGTAATTTCTGTAATCTGTAGTTGAGCAGATGAACGAAAGCGGAAAGAAAACAATAAAACACACAAACAGAATGTGAGCGCGTTTTTATTTTTATTTTTCATTTCGAATCACAGCGAGATGCTATACATTAATCGGCCTCCGTTTCACATGCGTTCGTCTTCTCGCCGTTCTCGCGTCGTGCCGGCGCCAGCCCTGACAACTCTTGGTGTGTTTTTGGTGCATCGCCTCTGACAGCAGTTCCAGCGGTGCGACGCGGTGTATAGCGGTAAGGATACATGGTCCGTGCCAGCCTCTCCAAACAAATACGCACTGAGGAATCCATCCCACAAAAACAGGCAATACACAACCGAGAATGCCGAAACGACACAACATTGATGGCATACTGCTCGGGCGCGTCATGCGCACGTGACCTTACATGCACATGACGTGCTGATGCGGATGCGTCATGCGATCTTCCGGCTCCGATACCGAAGAGGGCAGGAAAGGAATTAGGTTTGCGATGGCTACACAGGGCGATTGCAAGGGTTTCAAGTCTGCCTCTTCGTATCATGGTCGTGGCTCGTAACCAACCAATTTGAAAAATTATCGTGATACACTGCTCTTCATTGCGCACGCAACATCTTCAAGTGTCAAAGTACAATTTTTTCTGTGACCTGGTGAGGGTCCCTTTAAGAAGTAAATTACAAACAAAACAAAAGCCACGTGAACATCACATTTTTCTTTCTCTTGATCCACACTCTCCTTTACCCTGACGGCTCTCCACGGTTTTGCATTCATTCTGCACCTTTCCGCGGATACACATAGGGACCTCCTGTTCCCTTCCCACCGCCACAACCAGGCCTTCAGGGCGGTTCTTCCATTCCCTCGGCACATCCTCGGCCATGGACGCCACTCTCCTCTCCTTCTCCTATATTTCTCACTCCTCATTCCCCCGAAGACGCTGAGACGTGCTCCCATTTAGGGCTGCAGACATGGCGTCGTTTCCTCTCCTCCAACCGCTCGCACCATGTCGGCGCTGTCGCGTGTGGTGGCCGCCACATCCCATTTCACTGCTGCTATCGGATGTTTTTCGGAAGTTGGTTGAACTAGAGAACTTGGTTGAACCTTGTTGAGTTCGGAAAGGTCAATCTTGCCCTGTGACATGAATAACGATCACAAACCGCACTCGAAAACGAAATTTGAGTTTAAATAGTGTTTAGTGTTTAAATAATGATTAGTGTTTTCAGGGTTCATTCAGTTGCTTGCGCAGTTACTTGTGCGATGGCTTTCATGTTGTAGTCCTCCACCCCCACCCCCCTTTTTTTTTTTTTTTTTTGTTTCCTTATCCCATGGTATTCATTGTATTCACTTGTATTTATTATGTATTTTATGCACTATGTATTTTATTATGCACTATATTATACTATGTAAATACTTTTTGATGTAACCTTTGTGCCTGGTTCTTGTACCATTCACCTTTATAGCATTTTTATTGTACTACTCTGTTTCACATGCTGTGTTCTTGTATTTCCTTTCTGCCTAATTCATGAAAATTGGTTTATACCTTTGGTGTATTATATTTCTGTCACGCCCCCTTACTCAATGCCCATGTGGCCATGTAAGGTACTTTCAAATAAATAAATAAATAAATATAGGCGCCGATTTTGAAAATAGGCATTTATAGGCACTTATCGGCATTTAGGCAAGAACGCCGAAAACAGGCATTTATAGGCACTATAAAAACACTATAAAAGCCCCTCTTAACCTCTAATTCATGCTCATATATCAAAGTGGCGCGATAGGAACGCAAGGAACAAAATAGGCATTTGCCTATAATCCGATCTCTAGTCATCACCATCATCAGCGTTTCAGAGGTAACGTGAGCAGCCTGCGCACTTTGCTGATACTTTGGTTGGTGATGATAGCGATGAATTATAGCTCACTCCTCTATGACCTGTCGGCGGCTTTCAATCCCCCACGTTATTCACACTAGGTCATGCCTTGTGCGACCTTACATCTGTTATGCCAGACAATATTACGTCTGTAATGTAACTCCTTGCGTGACGTAAAGATTGTATAAGGTCTGCTGACAAAGCGGCTTCCAGCAGTCACGTGGCTATGTGGCAGAACACTTTACTGCCACACAAAATACCACGTTAGTGGGGCTGCTGGGCACGATGAAGCGCCGTAAGTCGCGAACCCTGCGCGCGCATTAGTACACAAGCAGAGCTGACTAGTCTCGCCGGTGGAGTCTATAAGTGCACGTTGACTGCGCCCCAATGAACAAGATAATATTACCTTAAAGCTGTCCATTGGCTCATGGTGCAGCTTGCGTGGACCACTTGGTGTGCCTAACTTGGCGACTACCATGGTGGCAGTAAATAGAAAGCTGAGAGTTAAAACCATGCCGTGGTGCATCACACGTACCAGCGAAATGCGCATATGTGTCATTCCCTAGGTTCTAACTTCGGAAATATCTGCACTATTTAAGGTCAGCTAGCGAGCCAGATAAATCCTGAATCCTGAAGAGCCGCATTCTCTTTTGATGTGAGCATAAAAAAAACAACAAAAAAAAACTCATACTGTCGAGAAGAATCCTTGATTGATTTCACGTCAAGCTTTCATCTAAACAAATTACTCGCTGTGAAAAAAAAAACCGGCAGGTTGTTTTTTTTTCGGCCGCGGCATACCAGTCAAAGCGGAACATGAAAGTAGTTTCAAAATATGTTCTGGATATCGTGTGTTTCGCTGTTTTCAAAACAATTACGCACCGCCAAGACCTATGCCTTTCAAGGCTGCGTCGCAATTACCAGTTGCCTCTCTTGAACACCGATGCTCTCGAAAAATTTTGTTTTTCTCTTTTCGTGTTTACCAAGAAGTCGACGAGTAGCATGAAGCAAGCATTTTCGCTTTGCGATAAGTTTTTCGACTAGTCCGATTAAAAGCTATCCTTTTTGTGGAGGAAATTACCCTAAGCGTTCACAATGCCTTCTGTAAGCAGCATTGAAAGCAATTGTATTTACAGCATACCCGTTATGATCGAAGGTTTGTCGCGTGTAGTAGGTAGAAAATTATCATCTTGAACTGGCGCGCGCTTTCTTCATCCTCTTCTGCGTCGCTCCCAGAAGACGTTTGGCATTTTTCCCAGCGTGGAATGCAATAACTCTGATTGGAGAGAAAGAGCACAGATAGAGAAAGAAAGAGAGATATTCTTGGCGAAAACAATTCACCGGTGAGCCGGGACTCGAACCCGCGTCCCCACAATCCGACGGCGAGCGTCGTAACTACTCGGCTATTCAGGCGCATCAGAAGAGCATAGCGTAGCCTCTTGTACAGCAAGAAGGTGGCAAAGGGAAGTTAGGTTTAGGATGAGAGAAAGCAGGAGGGGAACCAGTACATAGAGAGAGAGGAAGAAACAGAGCAAGAAAGAGTAAAAAAGATAGAATGAAAAACTATGCAGTGAAAGAGAAAAAAAGGAATGAAGAAATAAGGGGAGAGAAAAATATAGAAAGAAAAGGAAGAAAGATGAAAAAAAGATACACAGAGAAACAAATAGACATATACTGAAGGACATATGAACACACAGACTCAAAAAAAGATTTAAAAGGATAGAGAGCAAGCACAGCCATATGTAGTACTGTCATGTACCAGTAAAAAAGACTCAGGAAAGCAGGTACGATTGGCGTAAAAGCAGCAACCAAGGAAAGGCTTTTTTTCGACGAACTTGTACCCTTGAAAAGAGAGCTGAGACGGAGCCAGGATGTGGCTGATAGATAGCGCCGCCCCGACAGACTGCCGTCATCGGATTCCACCAAAAGAAATGGCTCGCACATCCTCATAGACCTCTTGCATGTTCTTGATCGGGCTTTAGATCGGTTTCGGCGTAGATGTAATTCCAGTGTACCTTGTTTATCCGAAATGCCACACCACACAGAAAATTTTGAAAGCAGGGACGCAGGCGGCGAAGATAACCGGTCCGTAGAATCACGCGTGGCACTATGGTATAGCAAGGGGTGGGAAAGGGACAGGTCAGAGGGCAAAAACCTAGCCAAAGCAGGGCTCGCTAGGGGCCCACGAGCTCTGCGGCGACCCAGCCTTAGACGACTCCGTGAAAGTTGCGATAATTTTTTGTGACTTCAGTACTCTGATAATTTTATTTGTGTGTTGTAACCTTTAAATCTAATCCTATATACTGCCACGCGTGTTATTTTGATGGGCTCAATTTGAACCCGCAAAGATTGTGAGCAATGCACGGCGCAGACTGCGCCTCAGTGGTCGAGAAGCTTCACGTTTGTAGTGGATCGTTTTGTTAACATTGCGCACAGCACGCGAACACTCAAGATTATTCCACGGCTTGTGCGACCACAAGTGAGATGGCTGGAAAGTTCAACACGTGGTGTATAAAAGACGGCGCATCCCAACGATGATCAGTTTATCGACGACCGACGCTCTGTGCGCCGATATCAGTGTACAGAGGCATCGCTTGCTGTTTTGTTTCCCTTTCGCGGCCACAAGTGCGGCCAAATACAGAATTTCACCTTGTGGAAGCCTACCGCTGTCTTCGTCCACGTCACCACCAAGTGACATCTGTTGAGGTGCTGATTTCTCCATGTTCCGGACGCCAACGAAAAGCCGAGAGTCAAGCCCACAACGGGAGGAAGACACCGAAGCCCCCCCATCAGCAACGGGCTAGCAGCAGGCTGCAAGGTTTGCAACCGGAGTTCAGATCCTTACCTGACAATACAAGAGCAACCACGACGAAGCAAGCCGCCACGATGACAACACCTGCGCAGCCTACATCCTTCCTGCTTCAGCAGCCCGGGGGTCATCGTGCGAGGACCCGGAGAGCGGGCTGGAAGCATATGACCGGGTTGCCGTCTTCATATATTGTAGCAACCTGAGGCACGTCTACGTCGCCTTAGAAGACGCCGCTAGAACGTGGTTCGAGAACCAAGAGTCGACTCTAACATCATGGGACGTTTTCCGAAACAGGCTCTTGGCTATCTTCGCTAGCGTCGTCCGCAAAGACAGGGCCTAAACTCTGCTTGAAACCCGCGTCGAGCTCCCCAACGAAATCTTCATTCTCTTCACGGAAGAAATGAGTAGACTCTTCCACGACGCAGACCCCGAACTGTCTGAAGACTAGAAAGTTCGCCTCCTCATGCGAGGAGTCAAACAGGAGCTTTTTGCGGGACTGATGCGGAACCCACTGAACAGTGTTCAAGAATTTGTCTCGGAAGCGACGACTATCGAGAAGACCCTGGACATGCACAGCCGGCAGTACAATCGCCGTTCGACGCCGCAGTTTACCGATATCCGAGGGCTCTGCTCCGCCGACCTGCATGAAACGATCAGAGCGATCGTGCAGGAAGAGCTGCGAAAATTACTGCCTCCATCGCAGCCTGAAGTGCATTTCATTGCTGGCGTCGTGCGCCATGAGATCCAGCAATCCCTGGGCGTTCCTCAGCAAGCAGAGCCGCAGCCGCAGCCGCAGGCTATGAGCTACGTTGCCGCTGTCCGCCGTCCCGTTACCCTTCCCCGCCCTCGTCAAGACGCCACACCACCGCAGTTCCGTCGCCAGACACCACCGCCGCCACCATCGACGTCATACCGCCCGCCAACCACCTAGTGCTACGCGCCAAGGAAAACCGACGTTTGGCGCGCCCCCTGACAACCGCCCGCTCTGCTACTACTGTGGGGAGGCCGGCCACACCTACCGCCGCTGCCAGTGCCGACAGATGCGGCTACGTGGTTTCGCCATCAACGCCCCGCGTCCGCAATCAGGTGAGCGACCTCGCGACATCGATGACTACATCACCGGAGCACAGCTGCAACAACGTCGACCATACCGTTCACCGTCGCCTGGCCACTACATCTCACCCCACCGCCGGCTGTACACTGGCCCAACCAAGGGCTGGTCGCCTAGCCCGTATCCGGAAAACTAAGGGCAGCAACCGATGGAGGTGCGGTTGTTGTACGACGAACTACCGAAGATCCTCTGCCGCCGACGACGCTGCGATGAAACCTTCAGAACACTACGCGAACCAGACAGAGTCCTGACGAAGAAACCTCAAGGACGGAAGAAGACCTGAGGACGCAACATGGAAGCACCATAGCAAACCGACGTAGCCGTGATCCGACACCGCGACCTAACCGCAACGCAAAACGACGGACTAGCGACCTCGACGTACTACTCGATGGCCACAACGTGACCGCTCTCGTCGACACTGTAGCTGACTATTCCATCATCAGTGGACCGTTCGCCGCGAAGCTTAAGAAAGATAGGACTGCTTGGGAAAGTCCTGAAATCCGGACTGCTGGAGGCCATCTAATAACACCGGCTGGAGTTTTCACTGCAAGAATCACTATCAATAACTGGACTTATCCTGCGAGCTTTATAATTCTACAACATTGCTCCATGGATGTTATACTTGGGATGGACATCCTAAGTCAACACGGCGCTATCATAACCTCAGAAAACACACTACCAACCCCCACGACACCAAGAAACCACGCATTGAATGTGCTGGAAGACCAAGTCACCATTGCGCCTTGCTCCAGCGTCATTTCCGTCGGCACTGAAACACCCGCAGACTGTGACGGCGTCATCGAGGGCGACCAGCACCTGCTCCTGAACCGTTAGATTTCCGTTGCAAGAGGTATAGCTGAGCTGCGTCATGGGAAAGTGAACGTAATAGTGACAAACTTCAGCCATGAATACAGGCACCTCAACATTGGTACGACGGTCGCCTACATGGAGGAATTCGTGTACGCCAGTAAGTCTTTCACCCTCTTCGATGCTACCGAACCTGCTTCGACGAATCAAGGTCCCCAACCAGATTTGACGTCAACCCGAACCTTCCACAGTGAAAGCAAGACCAGCTCAAAGCCCTGCTTCTGCAATTCCAGGACTGCTTCTCGTCGTCATCAAAACTTCGCCATACCCCAGTCGCGAAACATCGCATCAAAACAGAAGAAATAGGCCGACCAATTCGTCAGAATCGGTACCGAGTTTCGACGCGCGAGCGCGAGGCCGTGAAGAAACAAGTCGACGAAATGTTACGCGATGACATAATCCAGCCATCCAAGAGTCCCTGGGCGTCTCCCGTGGTGTTGGTGAAGAAGAAGGACGGAACCCTACGTTACTGCGTCGACTATCGTCACCTGAACAAAATTATTAACAAAGACTTGTACCCTCTCCCACGGATAGACGACACCCTGGATCGACTCCACAACACGAAGTACTTTTCCTCGATGGCATAGCTCGGCACACTCACTCATGAGTGCACTCACTCACACTCACTCACACTCATTTGAACGTGGTGAGTATGAGTGAGCACTCATGAGTGTGAGTGGACGTGAGTGTGAACGTGAGTGAGAACTCATGTGTGGGTGGTCGTGAGTATGAATGTGAGTGAGTACTCATGAGTGTGAGTGGACGTGAGTGTGAACGTGAGTGAGCGCTCATGAGTGTGAGCGGACGTGAGTGTGAACGTGAGTGAGCACTCATGAGGGTGAGTAGGCGTGAGTATGAACGTGAAATGAGCACTCATTTCCAGCTGCTGATAAAGCGTATTTATTTGCCGTTTATATTATTGATTTCTATTCCTTGTGGCTTACCGCCAAATGAAGTTCCTTTATCTTGCCTCTACATATAAGCATGGTTTTCTCATGAGTACCTCGTTTCTGTGTCACCTAAAAAGGTACACGATGATCTGATCTCATCGCAATAGTTGGCACGGCGTGCCAACATGAACACAACAGGACGACGCAAGCGCCAGGGCTGGGCAAAGATACTTTGAAATTGTATCGCGATACGATACAAGATACTCGGGCAAGAAGTATTGGAGATACAGATACAAGATACTTCAGGAATGAATGTATCCGATACGATACTTCCAAATTGTATCTTAAGATACTTCGATACATTTCTGAATTTGCTATTATAGATCTATATAATGACGCTGTAAATACCTATGTACAGAAGTGTTTGCTTGAAAATGTCTTAACTGCGACCAACTTTGTTTGTTTTAATGAAATATATGTTTAAATCCCGAAAGTTATGTTTTTCTTGCTTAATGTATATTAGTTTCATTCCGACACAAGTTATTGGCATTTGCTTACTTGACACTTTTGTATTTGACGGGTGTCGCTGCTCCACTTGGCGACCAGCAAGCTGGTTGCCGTCTAATTGCAAGAACTTCAATAAGAAGCCTCCGCCAGATGGCACAAATACTGGGGCAGAGTCTTACCTTGTCCGTAAGCGTATTTACCTTTCCACAAAAAATCAGATCTGTCGTTTTAGAATGCCCTCTAAAACGTAAAGAAACGCACTTGGCCCCAAAATAAAGAACAGAAATGCTACATTTTTCATCTAGTTATGAAATTAAGCGCAATATAAAAATACCCTACTGTGAGCCACATGGCGCTAAACCCCATCGTTAGTTTCATTCAGTTGAGGTTAACCTCTTCTTGGCAAATATTTGGTTCCAGTTATGTGACACTCTTTATAAACACGATACAAGCGGCATCCTGTAAAGCTATGAGAATAGAGCATGATGTGTCGTCAACTTAGTTGTTAAGGTCAGACAAAAAACTCAGTGCCCACGGAAAATAGCACTAAAAGGCTCGTGAGGACGCTGATGAGAAAACCGTAGTACTTGGTATTACGTTTTGAAAATCCCCTTTCTAACGTCTTTAAGATTTGTTGTTATAATTTTCATTATTATAATTTAAACTCAATTTTGCTGTTTTATTAAATCGTAAGCAGAATTTTTGCTCCTGTAGGTACTAGGCACGCTCAGATTTTTTTTACCTTTGCCCTAACATCGCCTGAACAGTAAACTCACATGGAATGTATATATGTAAATAGTAGCAATGACGCAGACAATTAAGAATGAAAATAAATAAGAGAAGGAATAGAGGAGGAAGTTAAAGATTTATTGCAGTTAACAAAAAGGGGGGAAAACTACACAGTGGCCTAGGTAATGTGTGGAATGCAAACGGAGGACAGCAAAGAGAGCACTTGTGCTAACAATCAAGCTATCATCAAAGAACTTCTTGCATAATTTAGCACGAAGAACGAAGATACGGTACGCCAAAATATCATCTGTTACGTAAATGCTTGTTCTATTGCATATAACATCGACACCGGTAGACGGACGGTTGTTGCAATCTAATTTGAATATAAGCCACATACTTTGCAAGTCAAGCTTACATCGACGAGATCTGCGAAATCTCTGTGTGAAAGCAGGGAGACGCAAAGCAACCCCATTCTTGTATTTTTGAGAATTTGTAACAAAGCACCACGCAAGGCAAACTTTAATAAGGACACTGTAGCCGCAACTGAATTTGAGCGAAAGACGCCGCAAGCATTGGAGCACGCAGCACAGTGCCGTGGCTACAAACAAGATTCATGGCACTGACGCAGCTAAAACGAAAGAAAACATCGAGAAACAAAAGGTTGGTCGCACGTAGACGTTCACGCGCTTGTTTTTGTCGAGATGGCTCAAGCGCCATCACGTGACTCTGCTCCACCAATAAAGACGCGTATAGACCTTATTTCCTATGCTCACTGGAACACTCTGAAGGAAAGACGAAATAATATCTCTGTCTTCAGCTTTATTGAGGTGGCTTTGTGGCAGCAGTATCAGCTTGAGAAGCAGAGTTCAGCCGACGTTTGCAGGGTGACGTTTATATATCAGTATCTTGTATCTTAAGATACACGATACATTATTGAATGTATCGGAAATACAGATACAGATACTTGTTTTGCCAGACGTATCGCGATGCAGATACAAGATACCCAAAGAGTATCTAAGATAGTATCTAAGATACATGTATCTTCGATACTGCCCAGCCCTGGCAAGCGCCCCCCTATCAACAGAAGGGGGCACGCTGCGGCGAAAAGAAAGGGTGAATAAAACTGAGCTAGGCGTGGGCAGGTACGGTAGCGCCGCATGTGAAACCAGCACACGTTTTATTGACTGTTGGGGCTGCCTTGGCTTGTGTTGTACATGTACAGGGTGCCCCAGATATCTCTAGCCAGAGTTTACTCTATTAGGAATAGACCTAATGCATGTTGACGTCTATTGCATGAAGTAAGACGTACTTTTTTTCTTTACTTCCCAATTGCCTAATTAAGCATTTCAAATTAACTAGCTTTTGAAGC
>JALIZH010030514.1:0-16879 GCA_030522465.1 Rhipicephalus appendiculatus | reverse complement strand
ACGTTTTTCGTGAAGTCTGGAGCGCCTTCAAGACGTAGGAGCAACGAAATTAAATAAATGAGCGAAATGTTGCCAAAGTTTGGAGTCTATTCTGGGACGCTATGCATTCCTCGAGTTTTTACACTATAATATCTGGTAGGTAAATGCGTGTCTCTCTGGTGGTGCTCATAGCTGCATGTCTATGTCTTTTACGGGGTGCACGAAATGAAAGTTCTGATTATTACCGATATACCTTCTAGGCTTATGTAGTCGTACAAAGTCATTCAGATAATGAAGCAGCTGCAAGGTTGGGACAATTGCGAAGACACAACAATATTAAATATTGTTTTACCCGCCAAATCCCTGCTGGTTCATTGTACCAAACCACAAGCTTCAGAACAGCAGGAATAAACTATATTTCTTTAAAGAAACTGGTCGTGCCCATTAATACTTACTTTTACGCTAAACGCATTCATATAGGCTTGTCGTTTTGCAGCAAAATTGTACCGAAGCTACAATGAATAACTAGCACACCGGTGGTGGTATTTTATATAGCGTTAAATATATAGAAATAGAGCCAATGCTTAGAGTGTTATCTTGTCAAAATACGCTACTGGAGTCCCTACTATAGAGCCTTATTTAGGTATGACAAAAGCCGGTTGTTCGAATTTTTACTCAAAAAAATAGATAAGTAGACCCAAAAATTTCACAACAGCTGTGGTGGAGCTTGGCGAGGTGGCTACGCGGACTGTCTCCACCGGTGGGCGTGGCTTAGTTGGCGGCTGCTCCTTCGGCCCATGTACAACCGGGCGAGGTTAAACCCAGGTGGTACGCAGCTGTGATTTGGTTGTTGCTAGGCAAAGCAGCGGATAGCTTTTGCGGTCGAACGGACGTTTTATCTCGCGATTTAACAGCTTCGCTTTTAAAAAAGAGCGAGCGGAATTCGAACCCATCACTCCATGTAATCGTACATTCTGAGTCTGACACGTTAACGTGTTAGACTCAGAATGGAGGCGAGCACAGCGTGTGGAGGCGAGCACGAAGTCAGGAAAGACACCGTTAGAATCCGTTAGAATGTTCGCGGGTGCGCTTGGATCGAAATGGCGCAGGGCCGGCGGTGTTGTGAGAAAGTGACATAGCGTCGCGAAGGTATCATTGCAAGCCGGCGACCACGAGGTAGCATTGGGGTCTCAATGAAGCTGCTCTCTCAGACTTGCTATTATCATGCCGAAATTGCTATTGAAGCGTAGGAGATACGTCCAGAACGTCAATAAAGTTACGCTAGTCGAAAACAAAGTGCAATTGCAATTTTTCTGTAGCGTAGACGAGGGACTGATATTTTCTGGCCTTGCAGACGTTATGACTAGGTGTATATATACACCTAGTCAGAACGTCTGCAAGCCCAGAAAATCTCAGCTGCTCAGTTTAGTTTATCTGGGCTTTTAATTTTTTTGACGAGAAGAAGGGGGGTCCTAGAATAAAAAGTAAGTCGTGTCGTCCTGATGTCTATGCCTTTTTTAGCACTCAAATGAAAATATCATCAAATATTCACCAACTTCCCCCTCAACGAGTTCTTATTTAGTTATTCAACTAGCTTCAGTCATTAAAAAAACATTTTAGTAAATGCGAAGCGAAGAAAATTTGAGCGTTCCTATCGATGGATCTATGTACTAGCCGCCTATGTCTGGATGCTCTCGTGATCGCCTCCTTAACTTCCGGTAGACCAAAATGGTACAGGAGGGTAATAGTGTTTGAGGAATATTAGTGTCGGGTCGCGACATGAATAACGTGAAAATCCTGTCGCGCACGTCGTCAATTCCTTTACTCCAGACACGTGGGGCACATACAGGTATGCCATGGGCCGCGGTACGTAGCTATGCGCCACAGGTGATTCATAGTCTATATCTACCCCGGGACGGCGAGAAAAGTCGTTGATAGCTTAAATGTGAGAGCGTTAAGAAAAACCGATATGGGCAGCGTTGACCCGACGAATGCAAAAAATAAAAACCAGAATAATAGCAGAAATCGAACCCAAGCATTCTGCGTGGAGTCAGGTATTCTATCACAAAGCCGCGCTAGGTCTTGAAACTGCTTTGGAAAAGGACCCTATACAGGTTTAATGTCGGTTTCTGGCATTTACGATTTTATGCAGTCTCCTTTGCGCTACATTTTGTAAACTTCTATCCAAATTGATAGTCATGCCAGCTTCTAAGATTACACGTGTATTCTAAGAGCTACACGTGTGAAAATCCTTACCTCTTTGAACGCATTCGGTTTCTTTGTTTCAGTGTTAGAACCAAGACTTTGTTGCGCCTCTATTTTAGCTGCATTACACTTTTTTGCGGCACAGAGGAGAAGCACAATCACAATTATTTTGAGCATGTCAGTTATAATTCGCTTTCGAGAAAGGGGGATCCTGCTCTGAAGCCCCCAAGCACGAATCTTATATATTCCTTGCCTGACTCTTTAATAGTTCTCTATGTTTTTTTTTTGCGGAAGTTAGGAGCACGGAAGCGGCAGTTTGTGATATTTCTACCATACCTCTCGTCATTCTTCTTTGCAGACGTCATAGGCACTGAACAGAGGTCGTAGCTTTAAAAAAATATAATGGATATATTCAGTCTAGGGGCTCGACCTGATTGCATTTAACGAGCAAGTCATATAACCTTGAAAGAAACAAACAACATAAAGGGTGGGGAGCCGGTGGCTCTTGGTGCCGGTTCATGGTGCTTACGTACACAACTATTGAGACGGGGGTAAGCAGAATTTTAAAAAAAATGCTGATTTTTCATTTGGTTTGTGGTTCCCATGGCAAAAGTATTTGGTCCAACCAATTTCTCTCTGTAATAACAGCTATAAGCTTTTAGCGGTTAAAGTGCACATATTTCCTCTAACATGGCCTTCATTATATCAAAGCTAAAAGTGTGTATTTATTTCAACATTTTTACTTGCTCCAATTTTTTAGAAAGCATAATGTAGAACACAAAGAACTCAAAGGGCATGTCATAATGCTTTGAAATATGACAATTACTGAAATACAGCACAAGCGCATGACTTTGTTTCGCAGTCACGCATCATGACCAAAATGCACACCTTGCCGCCCATGTGAAAAAGTTGTCCTCACGTAATGACGTCGTCGTATGACATCACGACATCACAGTGACGCCACAAGACGTAACGTCACATGATGCTGTCCTCACATCAAATCATAGCTTGCGAAGATGGTCCGATCACAGAGGCGATGCAAAACCAGCAAAGGTGCCTCCGAAATTGAAGGCAGTGTACCACTGCCTTCGGCACCACGTTAGGTGCAGAAAGCTTTAGAATGGTGGCGGGGAGAACCAATACATCGGCTGAGAAGAAAAAAGAAGATGGCTTTCGCCTTCGAGTCGTCTAAGTTAATGCGTAAGAACCCTGCGTTTTTTTTTTTGTCTGTTTCTCTGCATCTGTTTCTCTCTGTGTCTATTTCTTTTTCCGTCTTCCTTCCCTTTCTGTCTCTCTATATATATTTCTCTCTTTCTCTTTCCTTCTATCTATTTCTCTTTCCATTTTTTTCTTTCTCCCTCTGTGTTTTCGTTCCCTCGCCCATCCCAGTATTCGCATCCAACGCCGGAAAAATCAGCCCAGTGAGAGAGCGTGCGCCGAACGCACTTGCTCGGGGAGCGAAGTAGAAGATGAGGTAGCGTGGGAGCCATACACATAGGCTATCATCATCATCATCATCATCATCATCGCACCGGCATGATGTTGATGGCTTCTCGTGTACATTGCGAACCGCAAAATTGATAGTTTCGCCACTAGGGCGAAGCAATGAATGCGATAGTAAGATTTCAGAATCTCACACGAAGAACGAAAAGTAGCTCAATACTTGCAGCGCGCCGCTGCAGCACAAAGGAGGACGCTCGAAAAGAACGCATAGGTAAACACAGGGCAAGCGTGAACTAACAATTGTCACAGTTGTTACGTCTTTGTGTTTGAACAACGCGCTGCAAGTGTCCACAATGCAGAAGCCGATGCTGGTTGATATTTTTTTTTCTTTTAAACTGCGGCACGTCGAATTACCACCCTGCGTTTCCTGCCACGGGGTGGCGTATGATGCAACGTGTGCCCGATGTTCTTTTTTTAGGGGCAAAGCTCCTTATGGCATCACCTTGGCGGTTCTCGGTTGTCGATGCATCCTGAGTAGCCAGTAGCGTCTCCCTTAGCATTCAATAGATGGCGCTGTCCCATAGAGATGCATGCAAACTGCAGTTGGGTCACGATACGCTAGATGGCGTTAGTGATTTTTCGTATACGTTGATGATTAAACATGATAGATGGCGCTGTTATAATAAGACAATTCGCTGTGACAGTACGTGATATGTATCGCCCTCTCCTCTCCTACGCTTCCCCCCTCTTTCTCTCTCCTACGGTCCCCCCCCCCCCCCCCCTATCTTGCCTCGCGGCGCCGACGCAGGCAGCGTCGCGGCAGCGTCTTGATTGAAAAAACCGACTGCTCGCGCTTCACAACCGTTCACTGACCACCGCGTATATATATGCACTGGATTTCGACCTCCAAGGTAGTTCCTGTGTGAGATGTCTCCTGTGCGTGATTAAACAATAAAAAAAAATTCACAGCGTACATGTAAAATTAAAGTGAGCTGCAAGTTGCCATGACTCTCATCGACCCTTTAGTATAAACGCACCCGATCTCACGTCGTTGATGATGTACTGCGCAGAATTCGCGGAAGATTCACGGTTTACCGATCAACCTCCGCAGCTTCGCCCACTCATCATCATTCACTCCGTCGATATGCTGTGATTTTACAGCGAAAGCTGTTATGAGATCACAACAAGGGTCGTTTCTGCGCCGTAGTTGTCCGCCGCCGCCGCCGCCGGTGTCCGTAACCAATATCGCACGAAAGAAGAAAAAAACTAAATAAATAAAAAACACCTATGACCGAATGGGAATCGAACCCGGGTCTTCTGCGTGGCAGCCCAGCACTCTACCACTGAGCTGCGCCACTGCTTGGAACTGCGGTGCAAACTGACCCTATGCAGGCTTCATGTCGGGTAAGGAATCGCGTTAACGTGTGTTGTTAAGCGTTTTAGAACAGTAAACTAAGAACCGGGCGTCACACAAATCGAATTGCGTAACGAGTGGGTCGTTGAATGCTCCAACCCATTGCAAAAGCCTGAGGCAAAATTCTTCATCGTCTTCAGCCACAGCATCAACAAAGTGCACATATGCGTTACAAGAGTGTAGCGGGTACCGCGCTTTTCTGAACAATGACGAATAATGGCATAGTAGACGGTTCCCCACTACACAAAAAATATGATGATTTATATCGTAGTGGGTACTATGCAAGTAAGGTTGGTGTAGTTGCCCCAAGAATGTTTAAAGAAGGCTCTAAAAAAGGCCGCTCTCCCAGCTTTCGCTGTGGCTGGGCTGCGAGTTCCGCGCAGGCCTGTAGTTTTTTTTTCCCTTCTATATCATGAGTGGGTACAGAAGGGGGGCCACTTTTACGTGCGCGTCTCAAGGGTAGTTTTTCAAATTGAAAGAAAATCTAAGGGCGTTGCGTGATAGAAAACATGGTCAAACAAAAAAAAAATTACACCATCTCCAACTAAAGGGAACCATGTGGGGATGCGAAGCAGCGCTGATGTTCACTTGTGTTTCCATTTGTATGTTTCCGTGTATGTTTGATTTGTGTGTGGAATTGTGTACCAGCGGTGCTGCTTACGCTTCTTGCGCTGCTGTCACAGCTTACGTTACCGATGCCTCTACAACTGGCACCAACGTTGACATCCATAGCGCCGTTGCGAAGGAGAGTGCAATGGAGCGAGCGCCCGCCGCATTATATCCTCCTGAGACCCGGCAATGGGAAATTTGTCCAATATATTGGACATCGTAACACAGCGTACCACAGCTTTCAAAGCGCTTGCCTCCTCCAGGAAAGCGTTTGCATGGCTGCTTGTGGGACCCATGCTGCCATCTAGCGAATATGATCAAAGTCTGTGTGTTTCCCGCCTCTCAGGAGCACTCGAAATAGGCGGGATTGAGCAGGAACGGCTTCTACGGCTGTCACCTAAGAAGTAAGTGGATTTATATTCATTCTTGGATGTCTTAAAGCCTATTTAAGCATTGATTTGTGTTCGTAAGAGGTTAAAGCACACAAAGAAATTCATATTTGAGCAAAAAATGAGGTAGTTTTTTCGCATGCGTTACGTATTTGACAATGTCCAATATAATGGACATTGGGTCTGAATGACCACAAAAACACGACAGTACGCTCGTGCGCTCTCTCTCCGTGCGGAGAAACTGCGGCTTTTCTTTAGATTATCGCGGCCTTTCTTAACGAGCGCAGTACATTCTGATTATATCTATCTATCTATCTATCTATCTATCTATCTATCTATCTATCTATCTATCTATCTACCTAGAAATCGACGTCTGGGCCACATCATGGTCATCTCCTCAACGACTTTGTATATGATGAAATTGGCTTAGATGGACGTGAGTGCATGGCGAAGAGGACTCACAGGTTATGGCATGAAAATTTTTGCTAGTGTTGTACTATTGTGACGCAAGAAATGGAAAGCCTGGCGGAACTCACGTAAGACGAATGAGCGCCAACGATCAGGCACACATTTAAAGTGCAATAGCATTTATATGCTGACTCAACGAGAAAACTGTACGCCAGTCTGTATGTCACGTGAGACGACCACTCTTATACAGAAGCAAATGAAAAAAAGAAATACTGCGGCTCCACTACTTTTAAACCTGAGAAAGTGCGTAGTGCGGATACCCAGCGAATCCCGTTGCACTGTTTTTATTGTTTGTTGCTATTGTTACCGGTGCTAAGACTTCTGTTATTGCAATGTGGGTAATATGGTATTGTGCGGTTTTAACATCATGTGATGTGCGGTAATGTGTAATGACGATTAGACGCTGTTATACTGTGGTTGCGCTTTCGCGCACGGGAGAGGTGGTTGGGTTATTCTGGCGCTATTGACGTTGCGCGGCAGCTGCCTTCTCACGCACCACTGCTGGATTAAGGCGTGACCACACCTACGCTTTGCAGAGCGTCAGCGTGGGGCTTTTCGACGCGGTGCCGCGCCCTCTCCCTATCGAACCCCGCAGGGGCGTCTACGCAAGCAGACGTTTGGTGAGTGGCGTCACCACGGACCCGAGCTAACGGGGTGGTTTTGACCTCCTCCCTCACCTAGCCGTGCATGGCTCTGCCGTGTCCGGAGAAAAGGGAATCCTGGGGGTTGAGCCGACGCCGGGTATTTGGACCTTTAAGGCCCCCCGGCAGAGGCAACACACCGCTTTGGCCCTGGCTTCGCGTAGACGGCACCCCTGGGCTGACCCATCCAAGGGAAATCGGCAGTCGCATTTTCCTGTCTCTTTTCCTGTCGCAAGAGACACATCTCGTGCGGTTGAACACTTAAAACTTTCTATCGTACACACAGCACAACCCTATTCTCATTATGGACCCCCAGATCATACAGTGGAACACAAGAGGCCTTCTTAAAAACATTGACGATGTACAGGAACTCCTTCACGAACTCACTCAAAAAGTGCTGTTCGTGCAGGAAAGACATTTAAAACCTAAGCGTGCAAGCTTTCTTCGCCAGTATGTTGTGTTCCGTAAGGACCGCGATGATGCTATCGCATCATCTGGCGGCGTAGCGATTATAATGGGAAAAAAAATCCCCGCCCAAGCACTCCGTACAGATGGTTAACCAGCGAAGCTGAAATGTGCGGCCCCGGTGTTTAGCAGTGGGTTCAACCCGACGCTGCACTGAAGCCTTCCACAATTATCTTTTTTGCCAGGTTGTGGTCGAACCACAGGCGGTCACAGACGTCGCAGCCGAAGCCAAAGTGCCGCTGGAGAAACTCTCGCCCAAGGCGGGCGTTCGCCCCGGCGCACGCGCTCCCGCAATCACGTCGACGCTGTTCTGCCCGCATAGCCGTTTCTTTGGCACGCCAGAGGGCGCGCCGTGGCTGCAAGCGTTTGACCTTGCAAGCGTCGTACCCAAGCTCGCGCGCCAATGGCGCGCGAGCTTTGGTACGACGCTCAGAACGACGTAACTGATAGCACAGCCAATGGAGACCGCTCGTGACGCAGATGCCGAACGGTTTTTCGTTTCTCCTAGCCATATACAGCTTTCGCTGTAAAAGTGTAGCGTGTAAACAATTACAATTACAAACTTCGCTTGAGCCAGTGGCCGTACGAGCTGTGCTGGTAAACAAACTTATTACGATTCGCTTTGTTTACGTGCCCTCGCACTATCACCTTCACAAACGTGAATTTCAGTCACTAATGAACGAGCTACCAGAACCATATCTGGTCCTTGGAGACTTCAACGCGCACAATCACCTATGGGGTGACTCTCACTCCGATGCGCGAGGGCGTCTTATAGAACAGTTTCTTTTTAAATGCGAATGCATTTCATAGTCGGGCTATGTCAGGCATCCGGCGTTGTCCGGCGTTGTCCGGCGTTGGCTGGCGTTGTCCGCGGGGAGGAGGATAGGTTGAGGAGGTGTCCGCGCGCCGGCAGGTGTTATCTCTCCGCTCTCTCTCTCTCCCATAGCAAAAGCTGCGGGCGCGCGCGCTTATCCTCGCCCCTAGCAAAGTGGAGAGGAGGAGCGCGCTCTGGCGCGTGAGGGCGCTCGCATCGCGGGAGCTCAGCGGAGCTACCGCGATAAAAAAAAAGAAAAAAAACAGGCGCTGCGCCGTGCTCCCGACCGGGCTGCAGAAATTAGGCGCCTTTTCCTTCTTCGAACCACAACCACCAATATATAAATGGAGTGAAGCGCGCGCGAAATGCATTCGCATTTCCTCACGATTCCCTTCCGGGAGGTGGGGGGCATTTTAAGGCGAAAGCCTTTAATGTCTCATGCTCACGTCCGTCCGGTGTCCGTCCGTCCGGTGTCCATCCGTCCGGTGTCCGTCCGGCGTCCGTCCGTCCGTCCGTCCGGCGGTAGTGCTGGTGGTGTGCGTGCTGACCACCCTTACTGCACATGCGCAAACCCTCCTCACGCACCTCCTCTCCTGCGTTTCCCCTCTCTCTCCTCTAGGTATGCCTCCCGCCCGCGGCGTTTACACACCCATTGCGCATGCGCGTCCCCTCCCCATCTCTCTCCTGCCCTCCCCCCTCTCTCCTCTAGGCATACGTCCCGCGGCGCTTACACCCCCCATTGCGCATGCGCGTCCCCTGCCCCTCCCTCTCCTCTCCTACGCTTCCCCTCTCTCTCCTCTAGGCATCCCTCCCCGCGGCGTCTACACCCTCACTGCGCATGCGCGTCCCCCTCCCCCCATCCCTCTCCTCTAGGCATCCCTCCCGCGGCGCTTACACCCCCCAATGCGCATGCGCGTCCCCTCCCCCCCCTCTCTCCTTTCCTACGCTTGCCCTCTCTCGCCACGCAACGCCGACGCAGGCAGCGTCTGCTAGCGAGTTTCTTGGTTGAAAAAGCCGACTGCTCGCGCTGCACAACCGTTCACTGGCCACCCCATATATATGGCAATGGATCTCGACCTGCAAGGTGGTGCCGGTGGGAGATTTCTCCTGTGCGTCGTCGACCGATGAAAAATTCGCAGCGTGCGCGTTAACTAAAAGCGGACTGCGGGTCTCTGTGTGCAGTCGGAGTCTTCTGTCTCTCATTGCCTATTAGCAGCGATTGGCATGTTCCAGTAGGAAACACCGCTCCATCACTGCGTGCTTTGCGCCTCCCCAGTTTTCTCTCCTGTGCAACGCTGCGATGAGCGCCAGCGTCAACGCCGCCGCCAGTGTAAGCGTTAGCGCCCGCTGCTTCGCATCTACACATGGTTCCCTTTAGCGGGAGATGGTGTAATCTTTAAGACGAAAGCCTTTAATGTCTCATGCTCACGTCCGTCCGGTTTCCGTCCGACCTCCGTCCGGCGTCCGTCCGGCGTCCGTCCGTCCGTCTGTTCATCCGTCCGTCCATCCATCCATCCGTCTGTCCGTCCGTCCGTCCGTCCATACGAGCTCTGGAACGGAGCCAGGTGGCCGCCGGGATGCGCACACGGAACGCCGATCGCCTCGGACTATATAGCGCTCGCGCTTTGCTTGCGTAGCGTCGCTGTGCCCAGAGTTTGCAATCATTCTGACGGACGCCGTCTCAATGGACCCAGGCGTTCACGGAATACACTTTCCAATTTACAAAGGGTCCGTCAATTTATGAGCTGGAACGCGGATGGCGTTTGCACGATGCGCAAAGCGCGAGAAAATACTAACGCATGCGGCCGGAGGAAGATGAGTCTCGCGTCTCACTGCGATTCGCGGTAAAAAATTAAAGAAAAACCGGCAGATCCCACGCACCGTGGGAATCGATGTGATGCGAAGCAGCCAGCAAGGAGCAAATCATGCTGTACATAATATGCAGGTCATTATTTACATGATAGGACCTGTCATTTGTGTTCGTCAAACAGTCACGTCGCGAAATACAAATTTTGGTGTATATCAATCTTGCGAATTGGACGCAAGCGCACCACGAGCGTGGCATGTAAGTGGCATTGTAGATGACATGCATGCCAAGATTTACATGTTACCACCTGCCACTTATGTTCGCTTAATTTTTTACCTCAAATCACAGCGAGACGCGAGACCAATCTGCCTCCATTTCGCATGCGTTCGTATTGTCGCGCTCTGCGCATCGTGCAGACGCCATCCGCGTTCCAGCGTTTAAATTGACGGACAATTTGTCAATTCCAAAGTGTGTTCCTCGAACGCCTGTGCCCACTGAGACGGGGTCGGTCAGAATGAAACGTGATGCGCGCGTCTCCCTCCTTGCATGATTAGAGACGCTGGGCAATGCGACGTTACGCAAGCAAAGCGCGAGCGCTGTAGAGTCCAACGCGACCGGCGTCCGTTTGCGTGCCCCGGCGCCCACCTGGCACTGTGCCAGGGCACGGCTGGAGGGACGGATGGACGGACGGGCGGACGCGAGCATGAGACATTAAAGGTTTTCACCTTAAAATTTGGTGTATATCAAGCTGGCGAAACGGCCACAAGAGTGTCATGAGCGTGGCATGCAAGTCATGTTGCACATGACATGTCATGATTTGCATATTACCACTTGTCATTTATCCTTGTCATACAATCAGGTCGCTGAATACCATATTTGGTGTATATCAAGCTAGCGAAACGACCACGGGAGTACCATGAGTGTGGCATGCAAGTCATGTTGCGCATGACATGTCATGGTTTCCATATTAAAACGTCATTTATGCCCGTCACACAGTCACGTCCCGAAATACGAAGTTTGTTGCATATCAAGCTAGCGAAACGGTCACGAGAGTGTCATGAGCGTGCCATGCAAGTCATGTTGCACATGATATGTCACGATTTCCGTATTACCACTTGGCAATTATGTTCGTCATACAGTCACGTCAGTCAATACCTAATTTGGTGTATATCAAGCTAGCGAAACGGCTGTCAGCGCGCCATGAGCGTGGCATGTAAATCATGTTGTATATGACATGCAGGTCATGATTTTCATATTACAACCTGTCATTTATGCTAGTCATACAGTCACGTACCTCAATACCAAACTTGGTGTATATCAAGCTAGCGAAACGGCCACGAGAGTGTCATGAGCGTGGCATGCAAGTCATGTTGCACATGACATGTCATGATTTCCATATTACCACTTGGCATTTATGTTCGTCATACAGTCATGTCACGCAATACCAAATTTGGTGTATATCAAGCTAGCGAAACGGCCGTCAGCGCGCCATGAGCGTGGCATGTAAATCATGTTGTACATGACATGCACGTCATTATTTGCATATTACCACCTGTCATTTATGTTCGTCATACAGTCACGTCACTCAATCCCAAATTTGGTGTATATCAAGCTAACGAAACGGCCGCGAGCGCGCCATGAGCATGGCATGTAAATCATACTTTTCATGAAAAGTTATTCATGATTTTCATGATATGACCAGCCATTTATGTTCGTCATACAGTCATGTTATGCCATACCAAATTTGGTATAAATCCCATTAACGATACGGCCAGGAGAGCACAAAGTCGTAGGCGGCTAGATAGATAGATAGATAGATAGATACGCTCAAAGTCGCCGAAGTTCGCTAAGAAATGCTTCGCATTTAAAACACGCACCCATTCGGTTTGTGTATTATCCCACTGAGAGTGTAAAATAAAAAAAAGACATGGCATAATCAGTGGAATGGCCACACGCTTTCGCCGAACACACTTTGGAATGTACAAAGTGTCCTTCAATTTTTAGATGTGAAGCATCTTATGGCGAAGCTTAATCCGGTGGTGGTGGTGGTGGTGTGCCTCGAGGCCTCACTTACTGCGCATGCGCAAACCCTCTAAAAAAAAAAAAGAAATAAAAAAACCTCCTCTCCCCCTCTCTCTCCTCTAGGCATCCCTCCACGCGGCAACCACACCCTCGCTGCGCATGCGCCTCCCCTCCTCTCTCCCCTCCTACGCTCCCCCCTATCTCTCCTCTAGGCATCCCTCCCCGCGCTCCCCACTGCGCATGCGCGTCCCCCCCCCTCTCTCTCTCCCTCTAATACGCTCCCCCCCTCTCTCCTCTAGGCATCCCTGCCCACAGCGTCCACACCCCCCACTGCGCATGCGCTTTCCCCCCCCTCTTTCTCCTCTCCTACGCTACTCCCCTCTCTCGCCTCGCGACGCCGACGCAGGCAGCGTCTGCTAGCGAGTTTCTTGGTTGAAAAAACCGACCGCTCGCGCTGCACAACCGTTCACTGTCCATCCCGTATATATGGCAATGGATCTTGACCTCCAAGATGGGGCCGGTGGGAGATTTCTCCTGTGCGTTGTTGAACAATAAAAATTCGCAGCGTGCGCGTTAACTAAAAGCCGACTGCGGGTCTCTGTGTCCAGTCGGAGTCTTCTGTCTCTCATTGACCATTAGCAGCGATTGGCATGTTTCCAGTAGGAAACACCGCTCCATCACTGCGTGCTTTGCGCCTCCTCAGTTTTCTCTCCTGCGCAACGCTGCGCTAGCGCCAGCGTCAACGCCACCGCCAGTGTAAGCGTTAGCGCCCGCTGCTTCACATCTACACATGGCTCCCTTTAGCGGGAGATGGTGTAATTTTTTTTCTTCGGGTGCCTGTCTCTTGAATAAAAGAGAACCACATATTATAGCCTTGCAAGCAAAACATTTTCATCGATAGATCTTAGTATTGCATCTTCCCCCTCCTGTCTCATTCACTTGGAATTTGATCAAAAATCCTTACGGAAGTGATCACTTCCCAATAGTACTGAGCACACCAAAAGAGAATGGATCTACACGGCAGGCGCCTCGGTGGAAGGTTGATTTAGCCGATTGGGAACAATGCCGAAGCATAACTCGTATCTCGTGGGATTTCATGGCTTTCTTCAGCGTCGATGCTGTTATTGTGTACTTCCCGGCATTTCTTATTGATGCTGCTTCCTCATGCATTCCAGAAAGTAGCGGTATGGCTTGCAAACGACGCGTTCCGTGGTGGAACGATGAGTGTAGGAACGCGCGTAAGAAGCAAAACAAAGCGTGGAGTCTGCTTCGCGACTTCCCTACAGCGGAAAATCTCACTAATTTCAAACAAATACAGTTCCGAGGGAGGAGAACACGCCGACAAGCTAGAAGAGACAGCTGGCACACATTTATTTCCAGTTCATTTCCAGTATCAATTCCTATACAGACGAGGCAAATGTCTGGAATAGGGTTAATAGAGTAAAAGGCCGTCGACCATATACACTACTACTGGTAAACGATGAAGGAAACAGCTTAGAAGACCAGGCGATTTTCCTAGGCGCTCATTTTGAATAGATATCTAGTTCGTCGAACTACTGCGAGACATTTCAAACATATAAAACACGAATGGAACAACTGCCAATAGAAAGAAAAGGTATAAATAACGAAGCATATAACCGACCATCCATCCTTGCAGAGTTTCAGGCATTCCTTAACTGTTGTAAAACATCTGCCCCTGGTGCCGATCGCATAGTGTACGAAATGTTAAAACATTTGCACCTAGAAACCCAGAAAACACTCCTTTGTCTTTATAACAAGATATGGTCTTCCGGCCTTATCCCGTCTGCCTGGAAAGAAGCTGTTGTTATCCCTATACTCAAAGAAGGAAAGAACCCGTCCTTAGCAAATAGTTACAGGCCCATAGAATTGACGAGCTGTCTCTGCAAACTTTTTTGAGAAAATGGTAAACCGGTGCCTTCTTCACTACCTTGAAAGCCACAATCTTTTAGACCCCCCTTCAATGTGGTTTCAGGGAAGGTAGATCCACAACAGATCACCTTGTCCGCGTAGAGGCGATCATACGGGATGCCTTTATACACAAGCAGTACTTTTTGTCGGTGTTCTTAGACATGGAGAAGGCATACGACACCACGTGGCGTTTCGGCATTATTCGTGATCTATCCGGCATACTTAAATTAACAGCGCAAAGAACGGACACCACACAAAGGAAACACACAGGACAAGCGCTGTTTGTTTTTTCATAGTTTTTTTAGTTTTCCTCCCCCCTTCTTTCCACTCTGGTGTTCCTTAACTGTTGTCACGTGCATCTATAAGATGCTCTCGTATCAATAAAATTTTCAGTTGGAAGTCAGCGCTTGTCCTGTGTGTTTCCTTTGTGTGGTGTCTGTTCTTTGCGCTGTTAATTTAAGTATGCATAACCAACTAGCCCAGTCAGCTACACTATCCGGCATGGGTGTCTGCGGCAACTTGCTAAACACTATTGAGAGTTATCTATCCGACAGGACATTTCGCGTAAGAGTTGGTTGATGTGCTGTCACGGCCATTCACGCAGGAGACAGGTATACCACAAGGTGGTGTGCTGAGCTGCACTCTCTTTATCATAAAAATGACTCCTTGGGCACTGTGATACCACGCACACTGTTTTACTCTGTCTTCGTGGATGATATGCAACTTGGTTTTAAGGTCGTGTAATTTCGCTATCTGTGAGAGGCTAGTGCAGCTTGCTCTTAACAATGTGTGTAATTGGGCAGACGAAAACGGCTTCAAGCTCTATCCCCAGAGAAGTACCTGTGTTCTTTACTCAAGGAAAAGGGGAGCATTACCAGACCCTAGCATTAAGATCAGTGCGAACGACTATCAGTGAGCTCTGAGCATAAATTCCTTGGCATCATATTAGACTCAAAACTAACATTTATCGCCCACCTTAAACATCTGAAAGCAAAATGTTTCAAAGTAATGAATCTTCTCAAGCTTCTGGCGCGCACAACGTCGGACAGTGATAGACGATGGCTTCTGAGCCTGTATGAGAGTCTCATAGGCTCACGCCTTGACTATGGAGCCGTAGTATACCAGTCTGCCACACCGAGCGCCCATAAAAATGTTAGACACCGTTCACAACCTTGGTATCAGTATTGCAACCAGGTGCCTTCAGAACCAGCCCTGTAGAGAGTCTCTATGTTGAGTCGGATGAGTGGACTCTATATCTCCAGAGAACCTTACTCCAGCCTCACATACTTCCCGAAGGTAAATGCAGACCTCCCGACATCCGTGTTACGAAGTTATCAATGATGCCACATCTACCGCCCTCTATCACGATCGCCCAGCGGCACGAGAGCCCATCTCACTCCGTGTGAGGAGCCTCTGCCATCTCATGGACGTTGGCCTTCTGGAACATCGTCTCATGGCTCCTGCAAACGCATTTGCACCGTGGCTTTGGCAAGTTCTTGGTTGTGACATAGGTCGGCAAAATAAATGGAGCTCACTCAGACTCACCTCAATAAATATATTTTTCGCTTAGGACTCACTCGGACTCAGACTCACCAAAATTTTGCTGAAGCAGACTCACTCGGACTCAGACTCACGAAATTTCTCTTCAACCAACCTCACTCGGACTCAGACTCACCGGTGTTTTCGTCATCCAGACTAACTCGGACTCAGACTCACTAAACTTTTCTCCTCAAACGGACTCACTCGACTCAGACTCATGAATATTTTCGTCAACCTGACTCACTCGGACTCAGACTCACCAAAAGTTTCCTCAAGCGCACTCACTCGGACTCAGACTTACCAAAATATAACTCAGCCGGACTCACTCGACTCAGACTCACCAAAATTTAACTCAGCCGGACTCACTCGGACTCAGACTCACGAAAATATCACTCAGCCCTACTCACTCAAACTCAGACACACGAAAATATAACGAAAATATAACTCAGCCGGACTCACTCACGCATCGAATCCCGGCCGCATTTTCGATTGATGCCGAAACGCTTGAGCCATGTGTTCTTATATTTTTGGCGCACGTAATGAACCCCCAGGTAGCCAATATTTCCGCAGCCGTCGACTACGGCACCCCTCATAATCACATCATGGCTCTCGGAGGTTAAACGCCAATAATTATTATACTAGTGTTTCGAATTATAGAAACGGTAAGTTCGGTTTTAGTCGATGTCATGCTTTCGCAAAGTGATTGCGGATAATATAGGTTCGTATTTTTTACGTCGCAAAGCCAAGATGTGGTTGTCCGAGGCGCCGTAGTGGAGGGCTCCAGATATTTCGACCACCCAGGGTTTTTCAACGTGAATCTTAATCTAAGTACACGGGTTGTGACTGCGTTTGTTTCTAGCAAGATATTTTTCGGAGCCGGCTAAGAACCAGTTGTAACTGTTAGTGACTACTCTATCTCGTGGATAATGGTAAAGAGTCGTATCAGTACCACGCTGGATACGGACACAAGGCAAAAAAGGAACGTGCATAGGCGCGCCGATGAGAGCCGGCCAGTGTGTTCAAAGGTATGGTGGAAGCTTTTTGCATAGACTGGTACAGACCATGCAAAACGAGGTGGCAATTTTCTGCTTTCCAAAAACCCCAATTGTTGACAGTCAAAGCCGATTGCAAGAATGCCGTATTGAAAGGTGGGGA
>JALIZH010030511.1:0-21154 GCA_030522465.1 Rhipicephalus appendiculatus | reverse complement strand
TTTTTGTCCACTTTTCTTTGTTCACAATTCCCCGCAGGGGCGTCTGCGCGAGCAGGCGTTTGGTGTGTGGCGACACCACGGACCCGAGCTAACGGGGGGGGTTTCTGCCCCTTCCCATGCCTCGCCGTGCATGGCTGAGCCGTGTCCGGGGAAAAGGGGATCCAGGGGGGTTGAGCTGACGCCGGGTGATTGGACCTTTAAGGCCCCCCGGCCGACGCAACACACCCCTTTGGCCCCAGCTTCACGCAGACGGCACCCCTGGGCTGACCCACCCAGGGGAAACCGGCAGTCGCCTTTTCCTGTCCTTCTCTACCTACATCTTCGTCTTTCGCTCTCACTTTAAATCTATCCTGTCGTCTCCTCTCTTCCGTTTACTTCCGATTTTTCCAGGCGGCGAGGGTTAACCCTGTGTAGTTATTCAACCTCGGATAGCTATATTAGGTTATAGCGGCGATGCATGGCTGGCGTCTCCAAGTCTTATTCAATCTTGTAGCGTCCCCTTGTTGGGCTCGGTGGTGGGTGGCCACCATCGCCGCCGAATTTTACAAGTTTCGCATGGCAAACTCTGTACCCTCACTCCAGTGGCGTAGCCAGAAATTTTTTTTCGGGGGGGGGGGGGGGTTCAACCATACTTTATGTATGTTCGTGCGTGCGTTTGCATGTGTGCGTGTATATATACGCAAGCAAAATTGAAAAATTTCGGGGGGGGGGGGGTTGAACCCCGCCAACCCCCCCCCTTGGCTACGCCACTGCCTCACTCCCTGATCGCTCCCTCAAAAGGTGGCGCACCGAAGATACACCAACATTTTTTGCGAAACAGAAGCAGGCTTTTCCTAAGTTCCACGTTGTGCACAGTAAACATGAAACCAAAACAGTCCGAACTATGTCACCATTTCTTGTTTCAAGGTCCTTGACTGATGCAATTGGCCGAGGCTACAAAGTTACGAAGATGGGAAGTGCTGATCTTCTTCTTGAAATTCGCGACAAACAACAGTACGACAAACTAGGACACCTTGTGGCTTTTGGCAGTTTTCCAATCTCGGTGACAGCACATCGCACAATGAACACAGTGAAAGGCGTAGTGTCCGATGAAGACCTAGTAGAACTGACTGATGCAGAACTCCTGGATGGATGGAAAGATCAAGACGTAATACATGTCCAGCGCATCACAATTAGGCGAAACAACACCGAAATACCGACTAAGCATCTAATACTCACTTTCAATACGACTACCCTACCTGAGACTCTTGAAACAGGCTATGTCAAACTTAGCGTTAGACCATACATTCCCAACCCGCGACGTTACTTTAAATGCCAACGGTTTGGTCACGCGTCTCAGAGCTGCCGGGGGCAGCTTACTTGCCCGAAATGCGCAACAACAGGCCATTCTGCAGAAGACTGCACTCACGATGAGACTCACTGTGCGAACTGCGATGGAGATCATCCTGCGTACTCCAGAGTTTGTTCAGCTTGGAGGAAAGAAAAAAGAAATAATAACACTAAAGGTCAAAGAGAACATATCTTTCCGTGAGGCGCGACAACGCATTTCACAGTCTTTCGCATTCAAAACACCTTTTGCCGAAGTGGTGCGACAGGGGGGCGGCGCCACAACGGCCTATCGCGGTTGCCCGGAGCACGCGCAGCGTGCCGAGGCAAACGCCATCCGCCCCCATGGCGGGAGCAGCCAAGGCTGCCCTGCCCACCCTCAACCTGACCACACCGGTGGCCACTACAAGCAATGTAGGGGCCAAGGAGGGCACGTCAACCTCCGGCGCGGTGGGGTCCAAGACTTCGTCGCTCCAGACGAAGTCTACGCGACATCACTCTTGGGAACGAGTGTCCAGTGCCTCGGAAGAGGCAATGGACACCAGTCCAAGTCAAACGGCGCAGGCGGCGCCGAAAGAGCGGCGAGCTTCTCTCGACCGCTCCAAAAAAGACAAGACACCAATTACAGGGCCTGACAAGGGCCCTGTAAAATAAGCCCTAATCTTCAACTTTTGAGACACACAGCACATTTTTTTTTACCAACATGTACAAAATCATGCAGTGGAACGTCAGAGGATTAGTGCGAAACCTAGACGACATCCAAGAACTTCTAAGCGAATTTAACCCAAAAGTGCTGTGTGTCCAAGAAACACACTTGTCATCTAAGCAGACAGGCTTCCTCCGACAGCATTTAATTTTCCGAAAAGATCGCGAGGACGCTGTCGCATCTTCTGGAGGTGTTGCCATAATAGTTGATAAAAGTGTGGCATGCCAACATCTCAAGCTCCAAACGGCCCCTTGAGGCAGTGGCCATCCGAGCCGTATTTTTTGATAAACTCATTACCATCTGTTCCTTGTACATACCACCACATTATCACCTTCAGAAGCGCGATCTGGAATCATTAATAGGGGAACTCCCAGAACCATTTTTGGTTCTTGGAGATTACAACGCACACAATAACCTGTGGGGCGATTCACGCTGCGATGCGCGAGGTCGACTTATTGAACAATTTCTTTTTTCCTCCGGAGTGTGCCTCCTGAACACCAAGGAGCCCACATACTTTAATGTCGCTAACATGTCCTACTTTTCCATAGATCTTAGTATATCATCGCTTACGCTTTTACCGTATTTTAAATGGAGTGTTTTTTAAAAACCCGTATGGGAGTGACCATTTCCCAATAATCCTAAGCACGCTGAAACAAAATGAGCTTCCTCCGCAAGTCCCTCGGTGGAAACTTTACTCAGCTAATTGGGAACAGTACCGAACTCTTACTTACGTGACATGGGCTGAGATGTCCGGCTTAACCCTAGATGATGCTGTGAAATATTTTACTGCTCTTATAATCTATGCTGCCTCGGAATGTATTCCCGAAATGAGAGGCACAGGTCCCAAACGACGTGTTCCCTGGTGGAACGTTGAATGCAGGAATGCGCGGAAAATGCAAAACAAGGCGTGGCGGCTGTTCCGTGACTCTCCGACAGCAGAGAATTTAGTGAATTTTAAAAACATAAAATCCCAGGGCAGGAGGACACGCCGACAGACTCGAAAACAGAGCTGGCAGAAGTTTTTGTCCAGTATAAACTCGTATACAGACGAAGGTAAGGTCTGGAGCAGGTTTAATAAAGTTAAAGGGCGAGAAACGTATTCACTCCCTTTAGTAAATACCGAAGGCGACACCCTGGAAGACCAGGCAAACTTCCTGGTTGCGCACTTTGAACATGTTTCTAGCTCGTCGCACTACTCCGAGGCCTTCCAACATTATAAAACGAGAATAGAAAAACAGAAACTAGAACGCAAATGTACAAAACATGAGGCATACAACCAATCTTTTAGCTTGGCTGAGCTACAAACATCGCTAAACTTCTGCAGTAATTCTGCCCCAGGTTGTGACCGTGTGGTCTATGAAATGTTGAGGCACCTACCTACCGAAACACAAAAAACGCTCCTGTCTTTGTACAATGCCATATGGTTTTCAGGTGAAATCCCTAGTTCTTCGAAACAGGCCATTGTTATTCCTATCCTAAAACAGGGAAAGGATCCATCTTCGGTTTCAAGTTACAGGCCTATAGCCTTAACAAGCTGCCTGTGTAAACTTTTTGAAAAGATGATCAACCGTCGGCTGCTACATATCCTGGAATCAAAAAGATTGCTTGACCTTCATCAGTGCGGTTTTCGAGAGGGTCGATCCACAACTGACCATCTCATTCGCATTGAGACAAACATTCGTGACGCTTTCATACACAAGCAGTTCTTCCTCTCTGTCTTTCTAGACATGGAAAAAGCGTACGATACTACATGGCGGTTTGGGATATTAAGGGACCTCTCAGAACTAGGTATACGTGGAAATATGTTGTACATAATAGAGAGCTACCTGTCCAATCGAACATTCCGTGTCCGTGTCGGCAACGTTCTGTCACGTCCATTTGTTCAGGAAACCGGAGTACCACAGGGTGGTGTATTGAGTTGTACACTTTTTATTCTAAAAATGAATTCCTTGCGTCTATTTATCCCACGCAATGTGTTCTATTCAATATACAGGGTGTTTCAAGAACTGTGTCCCCTATTTTTAAAAAATCAGGAAAATGCGGTATTTGCTCGCTGTCTTCACAGTTGCTTTTCTGTAGCGGCAGGCATGTTAAGATGGTTGAATACATGATTTGGGACAGTAATTAAGAAAGTTAAATTAATTAACTTTTTAATTAGGGGAGTTAGGTGGTTAAGTCCAATGGGAGAATTGAAGTACTTCATGCGAAGAACCCATTTCAGCTTTGAGATTTCGAAAAAGCGGCCTCTATTAATTGTTGTGGCGTAATGAAGTTCAGGCAAATTCAGCGGCCAAACCGAAACCGAAACGCGGAAGAGCGCAACTGCCACATTCGTCTGAGACGTCCACAATGGGTGAACGTCATTGTATCAACCATCAATTGGCTTCATGGTGTGAGTGTGTGGGCTGCGCTTGCAGTAGTAGGGCGCATGACGCACATCCGTTAACGAACGGGGAAGCACTGCACCTCTGTAACCGTTGTCTTGAACAGTGACGTCATTCTAGTTGTCTGCTTGTTGCGCTCATCGGTGCTTGGGTTTCGGTTTGGCCGCTGAATTTGCCTGAACTTCATTACGCCACAATAATTAATCGACACCGCTTTTTCGTAATCTCAAAGTTGAAATGGGTTCTTCGCATGAAGGACTTCAATTCTCCCATTGGACTTAACCACCTAACTCCGCTAATTAAAAAGTTAATTAATTTAACTTTCTTAATTAGTGTCCCAAATCATGTCTTCAACCATCTTAAGATGCCTGCCGCTACAGAAAAAGCAATTGTGAAGACAGCGAGGAAATATCGCATTTTGCTGCTTTTTAAAAAAATAGTGGACACATTTCTTGAAACACCCTGTATGTCGATGATGTGCAGATTGGATTTAAATCCGGCAACCTAGCAATATGCGAGCGACAACTTCAGCTTGCTCTTAATAAGGTGTCGAAGTGGGCTGACGAAAATGGGTTCAGCCTCAACCCACAAAAAAGCACCTGCGTACTATTCTCCAGGAAGAGAGGCCTGCACCTCGATCCAGATATTCATCTGCAGGGCCATTTGCTGCCTGTAAAAACAGAGCACAAGTTTTTAGGTGTAATTCTAGACGCCAAATTGTCCTTTGTACAACATATAAAATACCTAAAAAACAAGTGCCTGAAAACTATGAATATTCTGAAGGTTTTGTCTCGCACATCATGGGGAAGTGATAGCAAATGTCTCATGAATCTCTACAGAAGTCTCATACTCACACGCCTAGACTACGGGGCCATAGTTTACCACTCTGCGACACCGAGCGCATTGAAGATGTTGGACCCCGTCCACCATCTAGGCATTCGCCTTTCTACGGGTGCTTTTCGAACAAGCCCTGTGGAAAGCCTTTACGCCGAATCAAACCAGTGGTCCCTTCATCTGCAGATATGCTACATTTCATTCGTATATTTTCTTAAAGTCAATGCAAACAATGAACATCCCACATACAGTGCTGTGAATGACTTATCTAGTTCTCAGCTATTTCATAACCGTCCTGCATCAAGGGCGCCATACTCGCTACGTGTGCGACGTTTTGCCGAAGAAATGGAAGTCCCGCTCTTTGAACACCGCGTAATGGCGCCCGCTGTACAGCCGCCGCCGTGGCAATGGCAGCTCATAGACTGTGACGTATCCTTCGAGGAAGTTACAAAACACGCGCCTATTGCATATATTCGTACCTACTTCCTGGAACTTCGGCACAAATATAATTGCCCCGAATTCTTTACGGATGCGTCGAAGTCCCACGCTGGTGTGTCTTACGCGGCGGTCGGTCCATCCTTTTCGAATGCCGGCGTCCTCCACCCGAACTCAAGCATTTTTACAGCAGAGGCATATGCGATAATGGCGGCGGTTAAACACATTAAGGAAATAAGCTTACACCACGCTGTTATATACACGGATTCCTTAAGCGTTGTAAAAGCTTTGAAAAATCTTAAAACGCACAAAAATCCTGTAATCGTCTCAGTGTACTCACTGCTATGCACAATTTACACATCTAAACAACATGTCGTGATATGCTGGGTGCCAGGACATCGCGAGATCGAAGGAAACGTGTTGGCAGACCAGCTTGCTGCATCCGTCCACGAAAATGCATCTGATACATCCATAGCTGTGCCGGCGCTAGACCTAAAACCCTTCCTAAAACGAAAGCTGAGGGCTTGTTGGCAGCGCTCATGGGACAGACAAACACAAAATAAGCTACATGTTATCAAGCCAAGTCTTGGAAACGGGCCACCAGTATCGAGGTCCCGCCGCACACAAGTAACACTAACCAGGCTTAGAATAGGACACACATATAGTACACACTCTTACCTTCTGTCCGGTGGTGATCCACCTATGTGCGAGAAATGTGGTGAACCCCTTACTGTTCCTCATATTCTCATTCAATGCAATGAATTAGATCCTATTAGAAAAAAAACATTTCCCACTACCCTACCGAGAGCAAATGCCTCTTCATCCAGAAATGTTCATCGGTAGGGATCCGCTTTTCAAACATGATTCACTGTTCGCGTTTTTAAAAGATCTACATTTTTTTCACGTAATTTACCCTGGTAATCCGCAGCGCGATCTCTGAACAGAGATTGCTGCTGTGGTAGCTACATCATAGGAAGCACCTGTCTCACAGCCCTTGGTCACAAGGGCGGTTCGCGAGACATTCGTGCTCATACCATCTCTCCAGAGTTTTTAATCACAACTGTTTGCCAATCATTTTCACTGCACACATTTCATGTCACTGTCATGATTTTAATACCTATATGTTTTACCCGCCTTTAAGGCGAGGAATTTTAGGCCCCTTTACAGCCACTAAACATAATCATTGTCCGCACTCGTCGTCATGTACTGGCGCTCTTTGGCCATCCATTGGCCCTTGCGCCAATAAACAACATATATCATCATTTGTTCACAATTACATTACAACTACTTCTAATAGCATCCCCTATACTTTCCTTGGCATCAATGTCTGTTAGTTCTGATTAATACTGAGTTAAGCAGCAGTATGACAAACTCGCCCAATTTGTTGCTTTCGGTAATTTCCCTGTCTCTGTGAGCCCACACCGAAGCATGAACACTGTCAAAGGTGTAGTGTCCGATGAGGACCTGACTGGCCTCAGCGAATAAGAACTGCTCGACGGATGGAAAGACACAAATGTTACTCATGTCCAACGAATCAGGTCGACAACGCTGAAATACTGACCAAGCATCTGATACTTACTTTTGCCTGCAACACACTTCCCATGACCATAGAAACCGGCTACGTTAAACTTTCTGTAAGACCTTTGATTCCGAATTCGCGGTGATGCTTTAAGTGCCAGACGTTTGGTCATGCGTCCCAGAGCTGCGGAGGGCAGCTTACTTGTGCAAAATGCGGAACGACGGGTCACTACTGATGACTGTGGTGGCGATGAGACTCGATGTGCAAACTGCAATGGCGATCACCCCGCATACTCTAGAGCCTGGCCGGCCTGGAAGAAAGACAAAGAAATAATCACGATAAAAGTGAAAGAAAACATAATTTTCCGCGAGGCACGACAGCGTGCTTCATCATCATTTCTATTAAAACACCTTTTGCCGAAGTGGTGCGACGGGGGGCGGCACCACAACGCCCTGTCGCGTTTGCCCGGACGACGCGCAGCGTGCCGAGACAAACTCCACCCGCCCCCCATAGTAGGAGCAGCCAAGGCTGCCCTGCCTACCCTGAACCTCACCACACTGGTGGCCACTACAAGCTCCGGCACCGTAGAGGCTAAGGAGGGCACGTCGAGCTCCGGCCCGGTGGGCTTCAAGGCTTCGTCGTCCCAGACGAAGTCTACGCGACGCACAGATCGCTCTCTGGAGCGAGTGTCCAATGTCTCACAAGATGCTATGGACATCAGCCCTAGTCAAACGGTACAGGTAGCGTGGAAGGAGTGGCGAGCTTCGCTTGACCGCTCGAGGCAGGACAAAACAACAGTTGCAGGGCCTGACAAGAGCTCTGTAAAGTAAGCCTTAATCTACCACTTTAGAGACACACAGCACTATTTTTCTTTGAAAATGTACAGAATCATGCAGTGGAATGTCAGGGTTACTGCGAAATCTAGACGACATCCCAGAACTGCTAAGCGAATTTAATCCTAAAGTGATGTGTGTTCAAGAAACACACTTTACGTCTAGGCAGAAAAACTTCCTCCGACAACACGTAATTATCCGGAAGGATCGCGAGGTTGCTACAGCATCTTCCGGTGGCGTCGCTATAATGTCTGACAAAAGTGTGGCATGTCAACATCTGAAGCTCCAAACAGCCGTTGAGGCAGTGGCCGTCCGAGCTGTAGTTTTTGATAAGGTCATTACTATCTGTTCATTGTACATACCACCCCATTACCATCTACACAAACGCGATTTAGAATCATTAGTAGCAGAACTCCCCGAACCTTTTTTGATTCTTCGAGATTATAACGCTCATAGTAGCCTGTGGGGCGACTCTCGCTGTGATGCGCGAGGAGGCCTTGTTGAGCAACTCCTTTTTTCCACTGGGGCATGTCTCCTGAACACCAAGCAGCCCACATATTTTAACCTTGCGAACAAATCGTACTCTGCCATAGATCTTAGTATTTCATCGACGACGATTTTACCTTGTTTTAAATGGAACTCTCTGAAAACCCGTATGGAAGTGACCACTTCCCAATCATCCTAACTACGACGAACCAAAATCAGCCTCCTCCGCAAGTCCCTCGGTGCAAGCTCGACTCAGCCAACTGGGAAGAGTACCAAGCTCTTCCTCGCGTGACATGGGCCGAGATGTCTGGTTTAACCCTAGATGATGCTGCAAAGTATTTCACAGCTATTATAATATATGCTGCCTCTAACTGTATTCCCCCAAATGCGTAGCACAGGTTCCAAAAGGCGTGTTCCCTGCACTCTCAGTCAGATACTAGATAACGAACGGCATAGAGGCGGAGCGCTCTTACGTACTGAATAAAATCCAGGTTGTATGGAGCCCAGCGAAAAAAAATAGGCGTGACTGTTCTCGAACTGCCGCGGTAAGCGGGAGTCCTGCCTACAGCCGTGTAAAAGCGATGCCGCGTGACATGAAAGCGCCCGCCGCGCTGGCGCCTGCCACGCAGCGGCCGCAACCGCGAAAAAAAAAGAAATGGGAGAGAGCCGCGGCCGCCGCTGCGCGCACCTGGCATTGGCTGGCGCCGGTGCAGCGACGTGGCTCAGCTGACTCAGCGTGCGAGCGCTCTTGGTAGGTGTTCTCTGGCGCGCTTGTTTCGTGACGGTCTCCGGCTGCTCGGGCCGCGATCGAGCCTGCTGGCGCGACTACCAAGCGAGCTGATGCGCACGCTGCGTGCTCGGCACATAGACGTCAGACTCTGCCCAGGCGGCGCTGCGAAAAACACCGCCACCAGCGCTCTGATCGCCGCCCTGGCCATAACTGGGTAGTGCAAAGAGAGCCATCCGCAAGCGAATGTCCGTAGGCCACTATAGAACCCCCCTCTTTCGCTCGGGTTGAGGGCTGTTTCCTGAAAATGAAGGACCTGGAAAGCTTCTTCCGTCAATCCACCCTCGCTTCAGAAAAGTAGGAAGCTCATCAAAGTGAACTGCGGCTACAATGCAAAAGATGTTTCAGCCATTTCGTCGTGCTGCAACTCGCAAGCGCAAGCGAGCATCGCATGACATCGAGTTCGAGGCACTCCGACGTGCGTTCTGCAACGCCTAAATGCGTTAAATATGTGCATATACATAATGTCAAAGCGATGAAGTACGCACACGAGCAATGCTTCTTACGATCAGTGGTACAAAGCTCGCTTTATCAGGCATGAATGGTCCCGGCGAGTTTCGCCTTTGCAGTTGCATTCTGCATCCATCTCTCGCTTCCTGTGCGTTGAACTGTGTTATTACGCATCCTAGAATGTACTGTTGACGGTTGTCTTCCGTTTATATATACTGCAAATGGGGATACGTGCGTGTCGGCTTTCTCGGTGTACAACGAAAGGCAAAACCGTGGCCTCCGAGATAGCTCCGGCAGGCAATCGCGGAGACCATGGATAAGAAAAACCTGACGGTGGTCACGACCAAAATTTTGCGATTTACTTGTATGACGCACGTGTTAGCATTTTCTAGCCAGAACTTTGAACCTTCAATGCGTACGTGCGCGATGCTGTGTGATGACGACCAGCTAAGAACTTAAGATTATGGGTGGTCGCTGCGTGCGCCTCACCAGTCTGCATTTAACTGCTGCTCGGTGCGCACCGCGGTCTGAGGCTCTGCTGAGCTTCATAGTCAAGGTTACCACGGTTCTACGTCAAGGCTACTCAAAAGACTAACATGAGACCCACATTATAACACTTTCTCATGCGACCGGCTGTGGAGAACGCGAGTAATTCGCTTACACAGCACGTTCGCAACGGCCCGTATCCAGAGCTCTCGCCGTTCTGCATCGTGCAACAGCTACAGAAATCGGTAAAACAAGTCCTTTACGTCCGTGGAAATTCACAGCGCAACAGTAGCTTCGACTGAAGCGTTTCTTCGTAGCGCGCGAAGCTGTTGCGTCTGCTCTTGTTTTCGCCGTCGTTCTGGCACGCACTTCATGGCGGTTCGGTTGCGCGTCCGACTAGCGGAGATAAATTCGTAGCTCTTTTTCTGAGTGTTCAATGCGCCAACACACCAAATATTTAGGTTAATTGTTATTTCCAACTCGCTAGTTGCACCCGGTTGCACAGCAAACTGTGCAAGGGAGCCGGACTTTGCACTACCCAAAACTGCTCCGACAGGTGGCGCTACGTGTCTGCAAAACTCCAGAGTCTGACGTCTATTCGGGACCCCGGACGGTAAATAATGCTTATGTTTTCTGTTTGCTTGTCCGTATCGTCGCTCGGGCGCTTGCAGGTGTCCTTCTGCACTGTGTATGGTGGGAAAAGTACAATAAGAAGCAAAAAGAAAGAGAAGGATATTAGGCGCTCATAGCAACGGTGTGAGAAGCCTGATGGGCGTGTAAAGACTACTGCGAGGGCAGTACTTACATGCCTTGTACGGCCGGTTAATCGATCGACACGCGTGTGAGCTTTGTTAAGGATATTTTGTGCGATATGATTGCTTGCGATAAAGCATGAATGCAGCGACGTGCTTTCAGGAAATACTCAAGCGAAAGGCCTCACTTATCGCGCCATCGTTTGGTCACATGTGCAAAAAGCCGATGTTTGTTTTCATTTTACTCTGTTCTCATACTTGATTTGTTTGTGTTTATCCTCAGTATTGACTTGGGTTGATTTTAACGTGTGACATCACCGTGCGCCCCCCGTTTTCCAGCGGTTACAGCGGATACAGAAGTGAACTATCTTAGACGTCCTTGTTCCGCCGCCGTGCAGCTGTGAAAATTCGTCGAGGCACAGAATATCAGTAAGTGAGAGGACATTTCGATGATAATTTTGCATTGTACACTGTTGCCGTCTCGAAGAAAAAAAACTAACTGAAATAACATAGTTTCCTAGATTCGTGCTTGTTTTTGGTCGATGTGACTATTGAGTTTAGTACATCATGAGAAAGCGGCAGACTACGGAATACAAGCCACCAGGCGGCTCCGTCGCAAATTGGTTGAGCGTGTGCTGTTACATAGACCTACTCCATCCTGTAGCGTGCTTTGTCTGAGCTCCTTAATTATCATTATACCTGGCCAGCAGATTCAATGTCACTGAACTGATGTGCATTTGCTGGAACAGTGGCTCGGGAGTGAGCTTGAAACTGCGAATCTTTTTCCCTGGCTTCATCGACAAAAGCAAAATTTGGTCGGTTGTAGTGCGAAGGTTATCACTGTTTGAGCAGTTGGCAACACTGCTACTACTGAACTTCATGTGTGTATATTGAAGACTTAAATTTACTTTAAATCCAAGGTTTGGAGGAAGGATGGAAGGAAGAAGGAAATAGATGTCAAGAAAGGCAGGTTATTCAGTTGTTAGACTGACAGCTACACTGGGCAACGGAAGATGGTAAGAGGAATAAAACCCAATAAAAAAAATATTACAAATTAAAAAAAAAATGAAACTAACAAAGAGTGCGTCACCACTCGTAGTCTGTTTATAACATAAATTTTGCATAAGAAGCGCAACGGCTCTTTCTATGCTAACATAAAAAGCAGCACACCTCAAAGTAGGAGTAGCAATGAGGAAAAAGTAAAAGCTGGGAAAGCTGTTGTCCTGTAGTTAAAAAATGCTTAATCTACATTGCCAATTTGGTTATTGTGCGCGGAATAATGATGAATAATTTCAGTGCTTGGTCCTGAGGAGCCCTAGGACAATAAATATAACTCTTAAAAAAAGTGTTTCAGACAGACATTAAACTGAATTTATACCAGTCATCCGATTTGAGTTCTGATGTACCTCACAGCTGATCAGTTCAGCATGATGTACTGAGTCGCTGACATCTTTGACTTTGCAGATGTTGCTCAAGATGGCCGCACATTGCTGTGGAGCTGTGAGAACCAGCGGCTCTCAAAGAAGCGATGCAGCTCGTCTGGATGCTTCACAAAACATCGGTTGATACCAGCTCTTGTTAGGTTAGAATATGCCATGAAATGCTATACATTGCCTAATTATGCAATAGAACTAATTATTCTAATCGAGGAAGTCATTGCTACTATGAAAACCTTTAGAATACCACTAATTAGAGCACATTATCATGCTAGGTCATATCTCAGCCGCATCGATACAATACACATAATGTGCACCTGCACCCCATTATACCTACAAGACTATTGATTTAACACTCAAGTGCCTCTAGGACAGACACCTCTGTCATAAAATGAACTGCACTATGAAGTATAACTGCTCAAAACAGTGGAAAATGAATGAGAAGACAGTCGTCTTAAGAAAGTCCATTTTAAACTTAATACACTGCATCCATGCACTGATTTCAATCTTGAAATCCCATGGTTAAACGAGCCGGGTGGTTGAACTGGCTACTGCCAAGCAAGTAAATGTACTTAACAGGGCAAACAGTAAACAGGATGGGCTGCATGCGTCTGTTACCTCTGTTAGGTAATTTAAACATTCCTGTAGAATTAAATAGTCATGTTGAATGCGCATCCAGTGAGTGCTGACAAAAGGATATTCAAGGTAATATCAAGCAGCAATCAGCAAAAAAATTGTCAGGCAACACTAATTTCATAATTGGCAGAAGCATGGTGGCACGTGGCTTACAGGCAGGTCTGAAGTACACCTTCATAGGTTTAGCCAGGAAGGAGTGAAGAACTAAAAGGAAGAGTTAAATTCTGCTATCGTATTAGCACAGTTTTCGATTAAAATACACAGTAACGAACCAAAACTCTCCACTGTGGCATGCCGCATGTGTTAAAACTATCCATTTCGTCACATCTAGCACCAGGTTTACTTAAGTTATTTAGTAAAACTTGTAGTAAGTTTTGAGGATGGATGAAGTATTTTTCCTAAAGAACACTTTTCATTAAACAATGATAAATAGCACAAACTAGCCATTATACATTGTTCTTTTCCCTTGCTTTAAGACGTGCTAGAAAAACATGAACTAGCTAACCTGCACTGTTGTTTTCTCTCCCATATTTTCCTACATAATACAAGAATAACTGTACACTACGCTTTTCACACTAAGTGCAAAACTCGGCAGGCAATACTCGGCAAGCAACATCTCCTTTTTTTTCATTTTAATTTGTGTTTTTGAAAAAAAGTTTGTGGTAAAAGAAGTCGAGCCAGAGTTTTCAGTGAAACATTCAATCTGATGAATGCTGAAAGCCTAATGAACTTCTTTATTTGATATCCTTTTCAGCAAGGCACTTCTGGCGAAGCAGCAAGAATTATTGGCCCACCTGCTTTTCTACAAGAAGGTATATGGTGGGAACACTTGCCGGTGCTTACGGCACACTTTATTTAGGATATAAATCTCCCTGCAAGTCCCAGTGTTACTGTTTTGATTCCAATAAAAGACGACAAACAGAATTTCTTTGATCAGTTTCGAGTTATGACATTTGTCACGCATTAAAAAAATCTACTTGTGCATGCAAAACAGATTCCTTAAACACTGGCCTATCAATATCAATGCTCGTGTTCTACAGAACAAGTTCAACAGATGATTTTTTGGAAAACATTTCACAAAAAATAATAAACGGAAGGCAGTGAGACAGAAAGTGATATACATTGATTGAAAATTCGTGGGTTGAACTTTTATTACTGGTTGTGCAATTGCATGGTGAACTTGAAAATCGAGTAGAGGTGCAAAAGGCAGAAGGAGAGCATATGTCCCCGACCTTTTTTCACAGTTTTGAGTATCTGCTACAGTTCTCATATTCTAGCATGGTATTTGTAACGTTGAACCACGATCAAGCCAACCTGTATACTACTGTGGCAATGTACCAGTTATAAGATATCCTCATTTTCTAAAGATCAGGGGCCGAATTCACAAAGGTCACTTACGATCAAATTTTCGCGCAAGAGAAATTTTGTCGCGTAAGTCGATTCACGAAGCCAAAAAAACCTCGTAAGAGGCCGTGGTTGTCACAACGGCCGCTGCGATAAAGCGCGCTGCGAGTGTTCAGGAACATGCCAGTGATGGTGATGCACTTGCTATATTTGCTGACGTCACCGAAAAAGGCTCGTAAGTGGATTCACGAAGCAAAAAAGTTCCGCAGAAATAGCGTGGCTACGAGGAAATGCTAAGAGTGGTCCGGACCACTCTTATGAACAATATGGCTGTTTAGAACATGCAACGTCGGTGGGGTATTTGGGCACCATGGCTGATTTTCAGCTAGTTCGCGGCCATGTAAGGCTGCGTGATCATTGTTGGTATATTTTGTTTTATTTTGGCGCTTTGAGTTTCGTGCATTGTTTGCTTTGTACGCAGTGGACAGTACTGACACTTACACTCGTCCAATAAGCTTGGTGTCGCAGTAATTAAGGAAGCTTATTGGTTGTCCGGAGCGAAAAATTATGCAAGCAAAGACTCGTGGTTGGATTAATCCAAAATACTACGTGAATGGTCGGTGAAGTCGAAAGCGGTGCGCTATTTGGTCAACATTTTTCGTTATGCTGTTGTGCTGCGTCCCACTTCCTCCAATGAGAGCTCCAACGTATGATCATGTACGCAGCACTGGTGGAAAGTACCACCAAAGAGATTCAGAGGACGACATCAGCTGCTCGCTATTGGAAATAAAAATGAATGGAAGATTTCAGTTAGCTGTTATCAAGGCCTATTACGTGGTCCCACAACTTCTCTAGTTGGATTGGCTTTAACTACCCAATAGGCACGTTGTCTGAAATTCAGCTGTCGCTATGCACGTTGCACCAATCCAGGGCGGGCTCGTACATTGCAAATCACAGCATACTAGACATTTTTACGATTCTGTATAAAATCACAAACAAATCCAGCTTTTCGACCTTCACTGTTGAGAAACCGAAATGGAACGCGTTTGTATGGCAAGCAGTCAGAAAGAAATGGCTCCAGTAATTTGAAATGACACCGAAAACGTGTGCGAAAGCCCGCGATTCTCGAGTATATATAAGCAAACTATATTACCAAATTCATGCCTCCTTGACTTTGAGCTGCCATTTAACCTGGCGTGAGCAAATAAATTAACGCTGTTTTCATCCGCTGATATGTATTTTGCTCTAAGAAGCGACAGACTGGCCCGGAAATCAAAGTGTAGGCACGGCGAAATCCCCGCTGCTGGCGCCCATTGTAGCAGACGACAAATGCTAGCAGACGACGGCTTGGGCGAGGGCGATTGGTTGGAAAGCGGTATTCTCGACATCAGGCCATCTTATGACGTTGCCAAAACACTTCTTTCATCGCGCGGCCCTGTCGTATTCGTCATATCTTCCCCCCTCGCACATAAGAGCAATTTTTATCTCGCAATCAAAAACGCGCAAGAGCTTTCTACGAGTTTTCTCAGCGCTTGCTCCTGCTGCGTAGTTCGCCAAAACAACATGGCGTCGTAAACAGTGTATGCGTGTGGGTGCCAATTTTCACAAACGCTTCTCGCTTGACTTCCTTCAGCGTTCGACTGGACGGTGCGTGTAAGCCGTGTGAAAACCAACGGCAGTGTCTCTCGGTGTACGGCGAGGCGTAGCGAACCTTGTGCCTCGGTGTGTTTATGAAGCGACGATGGGCGCCTCTGTATCGACGGCAACTAGCACTCGAGGAGCCTGCAATGTGTGTTGGAGTTTCGGTGACAGTTCGTTTGCTTCGCTTTCCAGTTTCTCAGTTGGGTGCAGTGCGGCATTACGAATTGACAGCGCTTTGGCACGTTACTTGAGTGATCCCGAGTGCGTACGGTAACGTATGAATTACGTGCTGTATTCGGTTATTGCTTGGCCGCTGGTTAGCCCGTGCGCTGCTATTTTCTCGTGAGCAGTCCAGGAAAAGGGAGTGTTTGAAAGTGAAACAATGTGTGTTGTGAACATTGGTGCTGTGTTGACATTTCCAAGACTCGTGAAGAGGCTGTGCTCGTGTGACAGAACATTAAGAGACAGCGTTGATGACTGTGTTTTGCCCTGTGAAGTTGCGATGGTGCTTCACGAGTGCTTTAAGGACTTGGCTCTGGGCTTCGCGTATTATTTTTTAACTCGTTATTTCGGCTCTTTGTGCTCATCGTAGTCCGAACGTCGTAATGTGTCGAATTGAAGTCGCGAGCCGATACATTCTCTTATAAGTGAGGCTGCTTTGGCAGCACGCCTTGACTGTTATTCGGTGAAAATTTTGAGTTCTACCTGGCAGCGAGAGCCCGTGAACGTCAGTCACGCTTGCCTCCCGAAAGAACACACTTTTCACCGGTGCCTTGCCTTGGGTGACGTCGTAGACCAGCGCCTGCTGACTACTGGTATTCGAGCCCATCAGACACGTCGTTATGCATGGCACTGGAGCCTTGACTACCGCTGCTCATGGCGAGGTCTCACGCTTTACCAGTGGACGGACACGTCTTGCTAGCCTTGCATTTCTACGTCAACGGCAGCTTCCAGTCCACTTGCCTGTTTGCCGCAGAGCGCAATCCATTCCTGATGACACTGACGGCTGCTAATCGTTCTGCCACCGGTGAGTTGAACTTGAGCAGCTAATTTCGTTGCTATTCGCGTAGTACTATAATGTGTGTAAGCTTTTTTCAGCCCAGCAGATGTAATGTTACCCCATATTGAGTTCCAGTATAAAAAATGTGCTAATATCACATTATCTATATATATATATATATATATATATATATATATATATATATATATATATATATATATATATATATATATATATATATATATATACACGAACGAAGGAAAGAAGTGTGAGCTTAAGGGCTCGTTTGCTTTGTTAAACACATCATTAATGCGAACTAACAGCAGCCAATGATGCCAAGGAAAGTATAGGGGGACTTTATTAGAAGTAATTGTAATGTAAATGTGAAGAAATATATATATATATATATATATATATATATATATATATATATATATATATATATATATATATATATATATATATATATATATATATATATATATATATATATATAGGCAAATACGTCAGCAGTATTTATAGTTTGATTTAAGCAGGCGCTTATTTGATTATTAAGAGGAGCCTGTCTACCACACTTGTTAGTGCAGAGGTGAATATTTGATGCGAATGTATGTTTCAGTAGTCATGTAGCACTTTTTCAGGAATTCCCTTGATTTTTCAAAATTAGTTCTATAGAAGATTACCGCTGTGGTAGCACTATACTTTACCAGGACACGTATATTGCTGTATGCAAAGCTGAGTATACTTTTGGCGCAAATCGAACGAGAACACATAACACAAAAGAACAGGACGGGTGCCGAACTTCCTGTTCTTTTGTGCTATGTGTCCTCGTTCGATTTGCACCAAAAGTATCCTCAGTAATGAACCAGTGCCAACTAGCTCGAACCAGAATTCTGTATGCAAAGCTTACATGGGGATTCAGTTTGTTCCAAAGTGAATATAGCATATTTGATAGCTTTGACAATAGCTTTGTGTTACTGCCAAATATGTATTAAAAGCGATTTTGATGCTGGTTTTTTTTAACGTATATTTTTTGGCCTCTTCGAAGATTGCAGACTTTCCCAAGGTCCTGGGATACATCGATTGCACACACTGACAAAACAAGCCTCCTCATGACTTGAAGCACCCGTACAGAAATAGGAAGGACTTGTGCTCCCCAAACGTGCAAGCATTTTGCAATGGTGGGGGGTGTCATCGTACAGCAGACCTCGAAGTGGGAGCCTCATCTGGATGGACTGTACTCTGCCGGGGAGCTTCGAGGGCACGAAACTGCTTAATGGTTGGTTGCTAGGTTAGTTATTTTTTTAAGTGCAGATGGTGAAGTACACATCACTTAATGTGCACACATTGAGAACCCAAACAGCGTTGCTAACAGTGGATGCCTGTATACTCACACAGCGATGCCAATTAGACTCTTAAGAAGAAGCAAACTGCAAGATAACTGACAATGTCGAAAGTGTGAGGTCTGCAGCTTATTAATTTAACTCCATACATGTGAGACTGAAAAGCTTGTGATTTTGAAATTGCACAAATACTTTCATTACTTATAGAGCTACTGAGCTTGTGACTTGCTCAGTGGTTCAAGTGCTCTGTATGGAAATAGCAAGTGAGTGAAAGTCGCTTGGTTGTTCAAAACTTGTAGGGAGAAAGAACTATTTGGCAAATTCCATTGGGAGAACAGCAGCACTCAAAAGTACGCTGAAAGTGCTCTCTTCAGAGCTGGCGGGTTTCAGTGGTCGAACAGGAGGGAGAGCACTGTCATCTAGCGATAGAGCGAGAGCGCTTTTGCTGCTCTGAGAGCGGGCAGGAGCAGTATGTAGTGCTCTCGCCTCAAAAGCGGAGTAGGCTCAGTACGACGAGAGTTACGTTACTTTTAAACGTCACATTCTCTGTATTTGTTTTAATTTTGCTTTAGCCGGTGAGCGCGGCGGCAAGTGTAGCAACCATGTGTAGACTGAGATCTCTGAAGTTTGACACTACGAAGTGTACACTGCTACGTTTGCTGGATGCGCACAAACATGTAACTATGGCGAACAAGGGACTGAGAGATTTCAGGCGTATTTCGCCGCCCTCCAGTAGAGAGTGCCGGGCCTTCGTATGTTTTGGTCACATGGCATATTTCTGCCCACTCGTCAACCTCTCACCTGCTCTCCAGACTCTTGCCGCATTCCAGTGGCAGATCGAGTGGCCCTGCTCTTAGTGCTTTGGCCTTCACTCCTCACTGCACGTTACCCCTACTTCTGTTCTCTCAAAGAAACTCGCCAATAGTTCAAGCCTCAGGCCATACAACGGCAGTAAATGCACATTTTACCTTACATAGCTTGTCTTTTTTTCAATGTTGTAGCATGTTGTATTTCTGCCTTACATGTTCTCAGCACAATTATATAGTGATGTGTTTATTTCTACAAATCATATGTGACCCAAGTACACGCTTGTTGATCTCTAAAGGTGACTCTCGGTATGCCTGAAAGCCATGGATGCCCTCCCTGCTGTCTGTGGCTGGCCTAGCTGAGCAGCAGTACAGTGCAGCCGCCACCCGTGCAAGAGAAGTCATAGAGCGCACCTTTGGTGTTCTGCGCAGAACACAGCCTATCCGTTCGGCATGGTACTGACATCAATAATAATCATGGTGAGTGTTTGTGGGAGCCGTAAGAGCCCATTAGCATGAATTTGCGGATAATGAGTGTGTTTGTTGCTTACGATTCCTAATGAAGTGCATTTTTTTAAGTGTACTTCGTTAGGAAAAATTGCTGCGGGCAACTAGCCCACTTATAATCCACAAATGATTTGTTTTCTAGTCTGCAAAATTGCTCCTGCGCACTAGGATGAGGTGGCTATGTTACATAATTTTGAAGTTAAGAACATTAGCTGTTGTATTGTAGCATAGCGTAACATGAGTAACATAGTAAACTCACTTTTGGTTGGCTTCATGCACTTAGTTTGAAGTCGAAATAGAATGTAATTTATTGACTTATATGCCTCACTTTTGGGCAGAAGTTCGTTGCCATCAATATGAACATCGTAGTTATGCATTTGTATTGTAAAATAATTTTTTCAGTCTTCATTATTTATGTCTCCATGATGAGACTTTTTTCTTCTTTTCTATTGTCTCTTCATACTTGTCATCGGCTCCTAAAATTACGACAGCTATAGTTCGTGCATGTTTATCAACTTTATATTCTTACACATAAGCACGGTTGTAACAATCATCTGTATTTTTCTATGTTCCAGCAGTATCGTGGGATCAGGTGCCCCATGGTCATGTACAGTGTATCTCGAACAGAGCGCAGAAGACCAATCAGTAAAGAAAGACTACCAGTGACTGTGTCCCGCTGTTCAAAATGCACGTCAACAAAAAGAATACAGTGTGATGGCTGGAGCAGTTTGGTGACAATCTGCACAGCTGCAGTTTAGTTTCTGAGCACTGCATCATTGAGCCATTCGTTTGCACCTTAGCATTTAAAAGGAATTAAATTCTTTACTTAATGTACCAAATCATGACATTAATGTAAAACACACTGTAGTGGTAGTGCCCAAATTGATGAGAGCTACCTCAAATTTTTAACATGCACGTAAATCAAAGTGCCTGCGTGTCACTGAATTTCACTGCCATGGGAAACAGCAGCCATGGTCGACAACCAAAATCGTGTTTTCATGTTTGGTAGCGGAAAAATTCAGGCCATTGAATTGGGTAATTTTTCACTTGGTCGATATATTCCTTCAGGACACATTAGTATAGCAAGCACGATTTCATGTGTGTATACGCTCTGGAAAGAACTTCTCCATGGATTATTTAGGTGGATGAGGATTGTCGCTATTCCTAGTATATCCAACACCAGGCTTTTGCACCTGTGTAATGTTATCCCGTTGCCTCTCAGTCCTCTTCAACAGTTGACCTCTCTGTTTGTACTGTGAAATTTTAACAGTTTTTTTATACTGTGTTTGCTGCCATAGATTTCTTAATGTAATTGTATACTCTGCCAACTGTTTATCACCTATGCAGCTTTCCTGGTATTACTGCTGAAAGTACTCATTGCATTTGGTGTGTAAGTATACCATGCATTTACTTCTCTCTTTTGATGCATCTGTACCATGGTTT
>JALIZH010030510.1:0-13895 GCA_030522465.1 Rhipicephalus appendiculatus | reverse complement strand
CATCTCACAGACATTCCCGGGTCTGCGAACCTCCGGGGCGTATCTGGTCGTACTTTTGACACTGCTTGCGATAAGACCTCCGCAAAACTAGCATGTATACGACAGGCAGTGAGAAACACGGCTGCACAAAGGAACACGGGATTCTAGCATGGGGAAACGTAAAGTAGTTCTTAAGCTATGCTGTTGTTACAACACTGTGTCAAGCAGCCAGTACTTTAAAATACTATACTCTAGGGAAACGTCGGGGATGTTAAGGCTAGGCGCATCGGAAGACCGGGGAGACGAAGAGGTGTGGGAGCCACTGCGCTCAGGTAAGCGATGAGTCTACACAATAAAACTAGAGAGCACTGATTGGGAGTTTTTTTAAGTGACACAAACTCGAAGTTACGAATTACTGTGGGTAAACAGTGCAAAACATTGCACAAAATGATGTACCCATCTGCTTGCATGACAGGCCAGGTCTTCGGTGGTTGCGATTTGCAGTGGTTCCCGAATGCCATCTTTGCTAGTATACTCGAGACACTGCTTAAATGGGCTTTTGCAGCATTCACGAGGACGCGGACCTCAGGGAGAACCGCTGTTTTCCACCAATTCGAAATCACCTTCCACGGACCAATCAGGCAAGCCGAAGGTAAGCGATCCGGAACACGGGTTTACGTCGTCGCGTGAATCCTGCTTCGCAAAAAAAAAAATTACTGCACTTTCGGCAAACAGCAGATTCCAGCAAACGGCCACGACGCGCGCACAGGCACTCATATTTCGGTCTCCGGTCATTTCGGAGACCCGCTGTGGTGTGCCCGCTCGGTTGGGGCACGGGGCTGAAAGGGACCAACCGAATTTAGCTTCCCCTTCACCGGCTCGGACTCCTTCTTCAAGGGTTATTCCCCGACAGCAGTCGAAAAGAAGAAGAAAAAAAGACTCTTAAAAAGAAAATGCCTCCTGCGTAACATTTCCTTCGCGACAATATACTTTTCGTTTGATTGTCAGCTTTAGTTTAATATCAGGAGTATCTCCCTAAGCCATGTCAGTGAACCAGAAACGAATACAGATGCGGTCGTAACTGCTCCAACGCGACAGCGAGTCAGTTATCCATCCCCAATCGCTTCTTTGAAGCCTCGTCTGTTCGCGTTGCCAACTCGTTTTTGGGCCCCGCGAGTAAAATAGCAGCCAGGCACCCCATTGGTTCAGTCGCGAAAGTTACTTTCTCAGTGCACAAGCGCGAAAAACACAAGCACGAAAAAACAGGCCAAAAGTGGCAGAATACAAAGAAGTCGGCGTTGGTGCGGCTTTGTTGCACTGAGTTGAAGAATGCCTCCCGCAGTATATGCACTCTGGCTATATTCTTTCTTACTGCCTTCGCCGTCGGCTTCGCCGAGCGCTTCCCCGCATTCATGCGACTCCCTCTTTGTCCTTTTTCGAATGGAGCCTCTACCCGTACCTCGGTCGGTTGCTCGATGTCTGTCGGCTGCTTTCTCTTCAGCCGCGCCAGTGACTCGGCTGCATCTTCACGCTTTCTCTCGTCGACTATAGTGCCTGATTCCCCATCTCCTCGTCCCGTCCAAATGGCTACAGAAGATGGTAAATTCGAGGCACTGGTCTAGAAAAAAAAAAGGAAAATAAATCAGCGAGAAAAGAAAGGTTGCCTCTTTCAAGACACCACACGACTTCGCCGGCATTTGTTTGCAAACCATTGCACTCCTGCTGGCCCTAAGTGTCCCAGAGGGTGGTTGCGCAACGGAACGGGCAAAGAAAAATGAAAGAACTTCAGAAATCCACTCGAGGTGCTTTACTTACGTAGAAGTTTTCTTTCTTACATTTATTTTCCTCTTTTGCTTTTTACCATCTATTCCACCGGCGGAAAGGAGGTGGCGAAACACGTACGCTGACGAAGCTAAGGCAACGCGTGCCTGCAGATTGCATTCCGTACGCGCAAAGCAAGATCGTCACCGTGATTCATGTAGTCCCACTGCAACTGTGCAGCCGTACCGTTATAAACACGGCGCATAATTCGCAACACGTGCCGCGCCACATGCGCCCTTCCGTGGCTAGAAAGTCGCGAAACGATTAGGTATATAGGGTCTCTGATCTCGGAGGCTTTGTTCTGAAGAGCCCGATTGTCGCAGATCACCTTGCGAAGCTCCGTACCGCTAGACGAACGGCGGAGGAAAAAAAATGCCCCCACCTCCCCGAAGGGAAATCGTGAGGAAATGCGAGTGCATTTCTTGCGCCAACACCGACTTCTGCCATCGCCCTGAGAGGCGCCCAGCCAGCGAACGGTCGAGAGTGAGTCGCGAGCGGACGGGAGAGTGGGGCGCAGGGAGGAGAGAGAGCGAACGGCCAGAGAAGGAGCGGCGAAGCACTGCACCTACCCTCTCTCGCACCACGTGCTCCGGTTGCTAGGGGCGAGGATAAGCGCGCGCGCCCGCATCTGTTGCTATGGGAGAGGGAGTGAGAGCGGAGAGATAACACCTGCCGGCGCGCGGACACCTCCTCAACCTATCCTCCTCCTCCTCCTCCGCGGACGCCGCCGGATGCGCCTGACATAGCCCGACTAAGAAATGCATTCGCATTTAAAAACATGGCTGATCCCTCTGTCAAAGGAATCGGTATAACACGAAAGTGAAACGTGTATTCACATAAGTAGTTGAGCGTTTATTGTGCATTGTTTCGCCACAAGGGAGAAGGAATGAATGCTGCAGCAAGAAATTGTAATGTGACGTGAAGAACGGCAAGCAGCCCGAAGCATGCAGCCCGCACCTCAAGCAGAAAGGACGCACGAAATGAGCATACACAAGACGAGCACGGACTAACTGTCACAGCTCGACATTTAAAGCGCGCTGCTTTAACACAAAGACGCACGAAACGAACGCACAAGCATACACAGGACGAGCGCGAACAACTGCCACAATTATTACTTCGTGTGTAAGCGGCGCGCTCAATTCGTAAACGCGGCCGCTGCGGCGAACGAAGCGACCTTCGTGCACTCTTTAACCACTGTAACTTCAAAGCAAACTTGCGGTGGAAGCACAAGGCGTCCGAAGCGCCCGAATGCCCCGATCACGAGATAAGCGCGCGCGCACCAGCGACGACGCCCCGTGGAGGCGCACGCTCATCCCAGCGAGAGGCGCGACGACCTTTAGAGCGCGCGCTCCGTGACACCTTCGCGCCATCTCGCTAGTGATGACGAAAACGCGCTGAAGTCGAGGAGCTCTGAGGACCGCCAACGGTATATGGTGTGTATAAATAGCTTGCCGTTAGCAAGCTGAGAAACGTACGCTCCCGTAGCCGAGTGGTTTCGCGCTGCGGAGCGAGAGGTCGTAGGTTCGACGCCCGGCGACGGAACTTTTTCTTCTAATTTTTCTTTGATCTCATTATGTTAGTTTATATTTTACAACGTCATATCCGTGACGGAAATACGTCAGAGGAGCCGAGGTGGACCCCGGCATAAAACACTTTCGTGTTAAAAAAAGCAGATTGGGAATGCAGGCGAACACTTACTCTTTGTTGACTGCAAGTGTGCCTGATTTCCTCTTTTAAATGCGAAGCATTTCTTTGCATACTCTAGCATTTCTTTGCAAGGTATATAGGGTCTCTGATCTCGGAGGCTTTGTTCTGACGAGCCCGATTGTCGTAGATCACCTTGCGAAGCTCCGTACCGCTAGACGAACGGCAGAGGGGAAAAAAAAAGCAGATTGGGAATGCAGGCGAACACTTACTCTTTGTTGACTGCAAGTCTGCCTGATTTCCTCTTTTTAAATGCGAAGCATTTCTTTGCATACTGAAGCATTTCTTTGCAAACATTAGATATGTACTCCTCATAGGAGTACATATGTAATGTTTATAAAATTAGATGGCCGGCACTGCAACCACAACTGATGTTTCACCAACATTACGCCTGCATAGGGTGGGGTCTTTTTCCAAAGCAGTTCCGAGACCTGGCGTTGCTCTGTGGTAGAATACTTGATTGCCGCGCAGATTGCTGAGGTTCGATTCCTGCTGGGATCCTGATATTTATTATTTGCATTCGTCGGGTCAAGGCTGCCGACCGACGGGAAGGGAAGGAGCACTCGCTTTTGGGGTAAAAGAGTGGCAGACAGTTTTTCGATGCCTTGGAATTTGCGGCGCTGTATAGTGAGAGCAAGTAGTGTGGAATTTGGCGAGGCCGAGTCTCTGATCGGCTGCAAGTTGCAGTCGCAATTGGGAGACAAATGATGACAGTTCCACTGACCGCAGGGTGAAGCATGATGCAGAGCCATCGCACTACTGCGTAGAACAGACGGTGTTCATTGCATGATTGTGGCCACATTTTTTATGGGGCCACATTTTAACTCTTGGTCATCTTCGTTTTCCTCAATTACACATTACGCTTTCATCCATCGGTCCGAATAGTCGATCCCTGTTTTAGAAAGACCTGGCTTTTTGAGAATTTTGTTGAAGGGTTGAGGAACGGATAATTAACATAATATTTACAAACTGTGGCCTGTGGCCTTTGGATTACTTTGGCAAACTGAATTGCTAGCCGCAAGAAACTAACCTGCGAATGACAGCTTAAAATGTTTGCACGTTTGCTTTTACCTCAATTAAACGCGCAAGCCTAACTAATGAAGTCTGTCCTCTTAACTTCTGGAGTAACTACATCTAAACATGCGTACACTTAATAACAACGCACACAATATATGCTGTGTTATACTACACCGTACTATACCGTATTATCTCCATACGACTGTACTGGTCGTTGAAAACATAAGGTTTATATGAACGTTCGCATGGATAAATTTTGGAACTTCTGTTGTTCTACTGCTAAAGACAAATACTCTACGGGAAGCTTTTGTTATTGGCCAAAACGGACATGATGTAAAAAATCAAAAGTGCGAAAAACAGCCGGAATAGTGTACGAGCACCACATGGCCAAAACAGCCGGTATTCTCGTCCCACCTCGATGGTACACAACTTGTTTCCTGAGAAAGGTCCGTTGCGGTATCACAAGATAGGGCGTGACAAATAGTAATATACAACAAGAAAAAAAGGAGTTAGCCTTCTCTTTCCTTCACCGTAACGGAACAAGGATGGTGATGGTTGCCCGAGTGCGCAGTCGATCGAAGAATATTGTTGCTGCGGCGATGTGGAGGGGGGCACTGCAAGCCGGGGGAGCCTAGGGTGCCTCGATGCGCTCGTTCGTCTCCGCTCCGTTCAGGGTGGAGACAAGCGCGTCGTCTGCTACAGCGGTCGCCATTACTGATCCCAATCGTCAATGCGCGCACTGCCAGCGCGCGTATTCGCAGCCTTTTGCTCACGAGTAAAGGCACTTTGGGCGGGACTTGCCTTCGCAAACGCATAATCATTCACGGATGCTGCTAGTTATAGGTTTGTAGGCACGTATCACAGCAAGTAATCGAATGTTTCGTGCCTAAATGTGTTGCAGGCATAGGTCGGCACTTTAAGGGAGTACTCACTCAAACTCACTCACCACAATTTTTTCAGCCTTCGCACTCACTCACGTCCACTCACACTCATGAGTACTCACGCATGTTCACACTCACCTCCACTCACACTCATGAGTACTCACTCACGTTCACACTCACGTCCACTCAAACTCATGAGTACTCACTCATACTCAATTCACCAAGTTCAAATGAGTGTGAGTGAGTGGGAGTTGAGTGCACTCATGAGTGAGTGTGCCGAGCTCCATAGGTCGGCACTTTAAGGGAGTACTCACTCAAACTCACTCACCACAATTTTTTCAGCCTTCGCGCTCACTCACGTTCACACTCACGTCCACTCACACTCATGAGTAATCACTCACGTTCACACTCACGACCACTCACACTCATGAGTTCTCACTCACGTTCACACTCACGTCCACCCACACGCATGAGTACTCACTCATACTCAACTCACCACGTTCAAATGAATGTGAGTGAGTGTGAGTTGAATGCACTCATGAGTGAGTGTGCCGAGCTATGGTTGCAGGACGTAATGACTAGAGACCGGATTATAGGCAAATGCCTATTTTTTTCCCTGCGTTCCTATCGTTCCACTTTGATGTATGAGCACGAATCAGGGGTTAAGGAGGGCTTTTATAGTGTTTTTTATAGTGCCTATAAATGCCTATTTTGGGGGTTTGTGCCTAAATACCTATAAGTGCCTATAAATGCCTATTTTCAAAAACGGCGCCCATATGAGCACTATTTAAACTCAAATTTTGCTTTCGAGTACAGTTTGAGACCGTAATTCATGTTACCGGACAAAATTGACGTTTCGGAACTCTATGGGGTGCCACAACCTAGTTCCCTAGTTCAAAAAACTTCCAGTAAGCAACCGCTAGCAGCAGTGAAATGGGACGCGCCGGCCACTTTACCCCACCGCACTGACATGGCGCGAGCGGTTGGAGCAGGGAGAGCAGGAGGAGGAGAGGAAAAGCCGCTATTTCTGCTACCCTAAATGGGAGCACGTCCCAGCGTATAGAGTGCAATGAGAACAGGAAAATAAAGGTGGCAAGAGGAGAGGAGAAAAGAGGAGAGTGGCGTCCATGGCCGAGGACGTGGCGGGCGGCTTTTACAGCCGGTTTTCCAGTCAAGTGTTCCCAAGGAACTGAAGCACCTCCTTGAAGACCTGGGTGTGGTTGGGGCAGAAAATAGGAGGTGCCTCTGTGCAGCAGCTGGAAGATGGAGAACAAATGCGAAACCATGCATGGAATGTCGTGAGGGGAATGTTGAGTGTAGGTAAAAAAGTCAGATGTGCACTCGGCTTTTGTTTTGTTTGTAATTTACTTCTTATAGGGCACTTCACCAGGTTAAATTTTAGTTAGACACTGGAAGTTGTTGCGTGCCCAATGAAGAGCTTTGTACAGCAAGAATTTTTTAATTGGTTCATTACGAGCCGCGAAAGCATGATTCTGGTAGGTGAGCTTGAAACCTTTGCCACTCGCAAGCCAAATTTCTTTCCTGCCCTCTTCGGTATCGGAGCAACTCGGAGCCGGACGACGCAGTACGCATCAACACGTCATGCGAACGCAAGGTTACACTGTGTGCGCATGACATGGCCAAGCCAGGTCGTGCGCACAAGCGGTGTTGTATCGTTTCGGCGTTCTCTTTATAGTGTACTGCCGGTTTCTGTGGGATGGATCCATCTGAGCGCTTGGAGAGGCTGGCATGGATGATATATACTTACCAAGACACAGCGCGTCGAACCGCTGGAAGTGCTGTAAGGGCGCCGGCACGACGCGGCAACGGCGAGAACACGGACGCAAGCGAAATAGAGGCAGCTTAGTCTCGCATTACGCTCAATTCGAAGTAAAAAATAAAAAAATAAAAAGGCACACAGATTCCGTTTGTATGTTTTCATATTTCTACAACTTTCATTCTTATATTCAAGCAACAGATTGTACAAATTACACATGTCGCCTCGAATAATTCTCGCAGTGACACGTACTACTCCGACGTACGCAGAACCATTCCTTGTTGTACGTCACCTCCATGTTGGTGCGCGTGCCCGTGAGATCAAGGGCAAGCGGCATTTAGTCTGACATTTCACCTCTTTCCTGGGCGCGTAGCGTTGCAAATGTTGGCAGATGTGATCGTTAGCGCGCAGTGCATGCATTACACTTGCCAGCTCGAAATGCTCAAACCTGGCAAGGGGCCCTTTAAGGTGTTCACAGACAGAGGATAAATTGACCCTGCGCGATTAGACCCGGCCAATACGAGGCTAAAAGACCCTTCTTGCCTTTTAGCGGTCTGGATATTGGCTACTGGGCTGCCCTTCTCTTCCATGCCTAAAAGAGAGAAACCCAGAAGCGTGTTTATTCGACGGCGGACACTTAACTCACCAATGCTGAACAATAAAAGAAGAGACCGTGTTCTGGAAACCGTGTCGGAAAACGGACAATAGCATGGCTATGTTAAACCAATGACGCCTTTGTGCCATCATAAACAATAACATTTGTTTGCTTTCCTGTCGTAGGCACAGGTCGCACACGTGTCTCGTCAAAAATTTGAGTTTTTGCAAATATTTATTGTGCCTATATTTACGATTTTGGGAGCCTAAAACTGTGTTTTGCCTGCCTGTTTTTGGCGCCTAAAACGCGATTTTTTAGTGCCTAAAAATCCGGCCTCTAGTAATGACCCTCACCGCCAGCGCGGCCGCTGGCTGCGGCTGAAGTGGTGCACAGCTGCTTTGGATCACTGAGAGCTGGAGGCATCACTATCCACTTTTATACTTTGCGGGTGTATATGTTCGTTTATTTATTTATTTATTTTTACACCGCATACACACAGCATTTCCCAACATGCATCAGCATTGATAAATTTGCTGACGTGAGAACCTTAAGGTTTAAATTACTCGCTGTTTAGCCAAATCTTAAAGCGAATAGAATTCGCGCGCAGGTTCCGGGGCTGCTGTTTTATGTGACCGATTGCCGGATATATTCGTCCTCGTGTCCTCTTATTGAATGCCTATTTAAAATACGGCTGTATTTCCCATTTCGAGAAAATACCAACGAAAATGCGGTAAGCATCACAATGTCGTTTAGCGATCGCAGCGTAAACGACTCTACTCTGTGATGCTTCAGTTTTTAGGAGCAAAGCTCCTTAGGCTCTCACGATGTCCGTTGTCACCGTCGGACCGAAACATAGCTGCTACATATACCGTACAAAGAGCGTTCATAGCGCGCATATGATTTAAAAATAGACCGTACTCTGTCCATCCGTCCGTGCCTATATCCGTCCATCCGTCCGGGCGTCCATCCGTACATCTGTCCGTCCCCCCCGTCCGTCCATCTGTCCGTCCGTGCGTGCGTCCATCCGTCCGTACGTCCGCGTATCTATCCGTGCGTCCATCCCTCCGTACGTCCGTGGATCCATCCGTCCGTCCGTCCATCTGTGCGTGCGTCTGTCCATATCTGTCCGTCCTTTATAGTAGTCGGCGACTTCAACGTAGACAATATGGACCTTAGGACCTAAGCTTCGCTCCGTCATCAGCATTCACTTCGTGGATCTGCAGCCATTTTTTTCAGCGCCACAAATTCCGCGTTGAAATTAATGACTGTGTATGGTACACAAAAAGCGTTCCTTCAGGGAGGTAATTCTGGAAAATTATTCCACCGGATAACGAAAAAAAAATTTTTTTTTCTATTTGTCGTTCTTGTTCCGCAAGAAAACACAACTCGGAGTGAATAGTTTCAGTTCATTACAGACGCGACAATATTCATAATCACACGTTCATGCATCAAAAAAAAGAAGAAGAAGAAGAAGAAGAAGAAGGAGATGCCCGCGACAGCGAAAGTACGATTTCCAAGCACACCCCGAAAACAACGCCAAATTTATGAGAACGGTTCTCAACGTTCGAGGCACCAACACGCAGTCAAAACCACACGCATATCTTGTAATGGCGTTGCTAATAATATACACGCCGTTTTAAAAATCATCCCAAAAGTACCCGACGTGCTTGCAATACTCACGCTGCATAGACGAGAGGCACTCGTCGGCTGCCACTTGTCACGCTTTATTATCATTGTCCATAAAAGTATTCTTTTAGGATCCCTTGGGAAAGAAAACATCTTCCATCCATTCCTAGAATGGTTCGTGCACTGTGGCACGCAACATCCAGTCATCTTGCGGGACTCTCGACGACTCAGACGGGCGACAAGGCGGCAGGCGCCGCGTGATGCTTAAAAAGAGCGCGGCGTGGGGTAAAACATGGCGGACGCGCGAGACGAGGCGGCGTCGACCCTTTCAAAGAATGGCCACACTCTAAGCGGGGGCGCGCGCATCGAGGCACTCTAGGGGAGCCGCTCGGCGTATTTGATTTCCGACTACAACGGCGGTGGCGTGTAGAGCCACTATTCCTTGCCGCCTGTTCTTGCAGTTGGTATAAACCCCCACAATTGCTTTTTTTTTTCTTTTTGCTTTGTTCGGTTGGTCATTCCCCGCAGGATAACGTGCGAATAGCGGCAGATATGATGACGACTACGCGTAAGTGGCCGGTAATCATCTTCCAGGCAACTTTTTGCTTTTATTGCAGAGCTTTTAGAGGCAAGGGAAGAAGAGGAGAACATAGAGATAAAACATCAAAGAGGATGATAAGCATGCCCGGAACGCATTTACGTTGATGACATTCGGCTGGCAGAAAGGACCAAAAGGTCGAGCGTAAGTAGATTCAGAAACAAGAAGGGACGTGGAAGACAATCAGGAGCACGTGGGAGCAATCGTCTATGGGCATGTAATAAAGATATGTCTGATCGAAACTGTTCGAGAATCAAGCTGAGAGAAAACTATTCAGTTCAGCGGTTCCAAAGTCTGGACATATTTGATGGCAATAATACTGCATTCCGCTGAAGCTGCATAATAGAGAGTGTTAGTATATCCGTTTACTTCCCACCTGGTTACGTTTTTTTACAGGTTACAGGATAAGAATGCGCGACGGGCAACTCTGCAGGGTAGCGATATTTAATGAAGTAAAATCTGACAAGAGGCCCTCAAAGCACACTTTTTTTTTGCAGTGACTTACATGCTTCATTTAACTTGAGGTATAAATCATTACCAGTTAGTTATATAATCATTAACTTACAGTGTTTTCATTATGTTGTCTGGACGAGGACACTGACGCAACTGAAAATATTCTTCCAAAGGTATTGCAATTGGACAAAACTCCCCAAGATGTCTCTACTAGCTCTGTCCACTACCATCAACGCCTTCAGTAAACCACACAAAACGTAAACTGTAAGAAGTCTATGGACAAACGAAAGTTATGTTATATTAGGTGTCACCTACGCCCTTCCTCCCGTTATATTTCGATGCTCCGAGAAGAAGAAATCGCACGCTTCACGTGTAGAAGCAAAATAAGTAGTACAGAGGAAGTCTCGAAGCAAGTCAAGAATTGTTTCTTGTGGAAGATAACACAGGTACTGGCAGTACGCATACGCTGCGCTGTTTCTTTTAGGGGCGAAGCTCCTTAGGGTGTGGGTTTGTCCCTCCTTTGTAGTATGTAGTAGTAGGTAGCCACTAGTGGGATGTACCCACTCCACGTGATAAAGATGACGATGACGCCTGATGACCATGAAGAATAAGCGCGTTTCAGTATAGTGGAATGTACCCACTACACGTGATAACGATGACGATGACGCTGATGAGGAAAACAAAATTAGGGGAACCCCCTCCTTGTGGTCCGTAGAGTTCTTGAACAAAATCATCATCTACCCCATATGTAAATAATAAAACATTGTGTATATACTTTATCAATATGTAAATAATGAAACATTGTGTATATACTGTATGTATAATCACACCACACCCCCGCGTTTGTGTGTCAGGTCTTTCTATGATGATCGAGTGGGCAATATTTACGGGGATTGACGGTTTACCAGATTACCTCCGGAGCTTCGCCCACTCATCATTATTCACTTCGTGGATATGGCGTGATTTTTTTTTTCTTAATGACGCTGACATTCCGTGAACGGTTGTGATATATGTGTACGGCTCCCAAAATGAATTATACACAGTAACTCCAGCGGTGATGATGCTTGATATCATCGTTAATACCACCCTTCCTCCCAACCCTCTTTCAAGTTGACACTGATGGCATGAGTCACATCAAAGTCACCTGTCGGCACGATACGAGGCTCTGCGTCGATTCATATCCCGAAAAGCTTCGAGGGAGCAGCGCCGTCTTCCGGCGATCAAGGTACTTTTGGAAATATGCAACCATGGTGCCGCCACAGCCACGATATCAGACTAACAAGATTGCCGTTGATAGTTGAATGCTGCGTCCTTAGTGCCCTTAGATGGAGGAGAGTATAGGAAACGACATTTATCAGTCGCAACGATCATGTCTGCTGGAAGGGTTGCAAGGCCGAAAAGGCAAGAAAAAGCCAGAAAATTTGTAAAAAAATAAAGCTAACCAAAAAGTAGCTAGTTTGAGCAAAGGGGAGTAAAACTAGCCAATAGTAGCCGCGCATGTGTGAAAATAACTGCGACATTTCTATTTCAATGACTAAATGCAAAAGCCTTTGAGTGAAAGTTTAAATTCGAATGGCATAAACACTTCAATATCGAAATTGCTGAGATTAACGTTTAAAAAGTTTAACAATTGTCTCGCGCAGGATGATGACATTCTTGCGCTGTTGCAAGAAATCATGCTCTGTTTGCGCGTCTTGCATGACATTTCGCGTGTGCTCGAAATCACAGTTGCTGGAATTCGAAGCAAAAGCTGTAGCCACCCTCGCAATTATGTCATTCCTGATGGCAAAGTACCGAGCAGTTTCTATTCGAGAGTCATATTTCGTACCTAATCATAACAAAACACGTGAATAGTTCGTCAGATATTGGCATTTTAATGTCGATGAGTGCATAGTACCCTGGATGCGGAACTGTTCGATTCTTTTTGATTTACAATAGGGGTTCAATGTCGTGTCGACCACAATGAGGCACCATGCACCCGCTTTCCCAATGTACCTGCCACGTATCCAAAATAAGTCACAGCTTAACCGCAAGGGTGAATAGCAATGAATGCGATAGCAACAAATTGTAATGTTATACGAAGTGAGGCTGGCAGCTAACTCTTTTGGATCCGATCTCACGCCACTCTACAAAAAAAAAAATGCCCCCCACCTCCCCGAAGGGAATCGTCAGGAAATGCGAATGCATTTCTTGCGCCGACACCGACTTCTGCCATCGCCTTGAGAGGCGCCCAGCCAGCGAACGGTGGAGAGTGAGGCGCGAGCGGACGGGAGAGTGGGGCGCAGGGAGGAGAGAAAGCGAACGGTGAGAGAAGGAGCGGCGAAGCACTGCACCTACCCTCTCCTACACTCTCTCGCACCACATGCGCCGGTTGCTAGGGGCGAGGGTAAGCGCGCGCGCCCGCAGCTGATGCTATGGGAGAGGGAGTGAGAGCGGAGAGATAACATCTGCCGGCGTGCGGACACCTCCTCAACCTATCCTCCTCCTCCTCCTCCTCCTCCTCCGCGGACGCCACCGGATGCACCTGACATTGCCCGACTAAGAAATGCGTTCGCATTTAAAAGCTGCTGTAAGATAATACGGCCGCTCCAGAGACACTATTCACACAGTCTCTTCGCATTGAGAGCGCAGCACGTAGAAGGGTATACGAGCCGCCCCCCTGACGGCTGCCGAGATAGGGAGATAGCGCGCGCGCCAGCGATGGCGACCGCACCCGTAAAATGAAAGCTCACTGTTGCTGCTCAAGCTACTCCCTCCCCCCTCGCGTCTTTTCATGCTCGTTAACTCTTTCGTTACCGTGGGAAAATGGGCAACTTTTCGTAGGTTTTTGTTGGTATTTTTTGTAATAAGTAATCAAATGGTTATACTGTAATGCAATACATCAAGAGAAAGCTAAGTAAATGTACTTCTGACGTGTGTAAGTTTAAAAAACTGAACTTGGAAACTAATATGCAGAAAAAATCGTTAAAGGCAACATTTCTTGCAAATTTGAAAGAACATTTGCAATTGTATGTTTACTACATAAAAGAAGTAAATCTGGAAAATATTCTGAAATATACCAATTGTTTAGATAGGAGACATCTACCTAACAGCAAAGCTTCACTGACCTAGCTCAACAACTGCACGAGTTACACTTGTTTACTTGTTGCCCAGTAGAAGGTGTCTTGTTCAGCCAGGTTGCACAGTTTTTTCTTTTTATTGCACAAATTTCTCACACACAGAAGCACAGTAAATATTAGTAAAAAGGGAAAGAAATGGGCTATTGAACCATGTATATATGGACATATTGCGCTTTATGGTTGCTCAAGAAAAAAATCTTAACTGGGAAAGTACAGTGTCGCAGACGGCGCCCAGAACATCATTATGTATGACTTCACTACACAAAAAATATGTGGAATTGTGTAATTAAAAAAAGCTTCTTGCATCCATGTGAAAGAGAAGCAG
>JALIZH010030508.1:0-50410 GCA_030522465.1 Rhipicephalus appendiculatus | reverse complement strand
GAACTTTCTTTTTCATAATTCTCAACACCAGTGAATGCAGAATGCCTTCTAGTGCTGTTGAAAGGAATGGAACCATTGGTTTCTCTTTTTGAAGTGCACACAGGTAGAGCTTCAATTCCTCAGCAATAGAAAGAGCAAAGGCTAGCTTTGCTGACAAGAGCTCATTAAACACAGCCTCTTCAATCACTTTTTAGCTGGAGCATGTTGGCTTCTTACTTACTTATTTTTTTTTACACTGCAGCACAGATACAATTGTGTATGGCAGAATCTCCTTTGCTCTACAGATTATGCTGCTGTTCTCTAACAACCTTACTGCACAAAACTTCAGGGGAAAATTCAGGCACCCTCTGAGGCTGACAAAGTTTGCAATGTGTAGGCACACATTTTATAATGTTATAGGCACTCCAGAGAAGCAAGATCAAATCCCATCCGGATGGGATGTGATTACCTTTATGATCCCCATTGATCACATGGAGGCCACTCGTTCCTATGTTGAGAATGCAGCCTTCTTCCCACTCGGGAAGCTCGTGTTTTAGGAATCTGAGAAGTTTAGCATTTACGTTTGGCCCATCCATGGATACTTGGAAGGGTTTTTGATCCTCATATTTTAACCATGGCTTTCTTAGAAGCTGAAGCCAAATCTTCAGCACATGTGTGCCCCAAAAATGAAGACATAAAGTAACGAGTCCTTACGTTGTCAGCGGTGTCCTAATACCTGATGAGAATATCTATTTGTTGCTTCCATGGAGGCGTAAATGGGGTCTATGGGCATATGTGGGCCTTGCGGTGTGTTAATGTAGGGAAAGTTCACTTCCAGCAAATTCAGATCGGTTCTTAGAAATCAAATCCCTGGAGCAATCCTTAATCATCAGTTTCCCATTAATTTCTATAGAAACCAATTGGCTTAATGCAACATCAAGCAGCAAATTCTAGTTGCTCTTTCTGAACAACATGTTGTACTGAGACAGGCGCTTAGTGTTGCGGTTATCCTGAACGGCGCACAAAATATTGCCCAAAGGGTTAGCAGTCAACATGAACAGCACAATCAACTCCTTGAGCAGCCTGTGGTTCCTGACACGTGTTCACATTCAAGAAAACTTGGGTTTGGCCTAGTCGGAGCTTACTGTTCGACATCTTGAGCACACAAAAAAGACGAGGACAGAGGGAGTAACTCTGTCTGCGCATGTCATGACTCGCTATATATTGCTACGTCTTTCTATGAATAAACGAGTTGAAAGTCTACCGCCCGTGTCATCGTACCTCCCTCTGTCCTCGTCTTTTTGTGCGGTCAAGATGTCGAATGTGTTCATGTGTTGCAGATGGTGTAGCGGGCACACTCCCCGGAGGGTCATCTGCGCTGGTAGTGTATGACAACGTGGTTGACCAGTTGAGTGAGGAGCACATCCACGTTCATCTTGTCAGCACAGCAATTGACGATGTCCTTCATGCACGTTGCGGATTTAATCGGATGGTGGTGGTGGTGGGGTCTGATGCGTTCAATGTTGAAGAGCATGTAGGCGAAGTGCCATGTCATCTTGAACCTCCACGTAGTGAAACATGCGGCACCTGCGTTCAATGTGGCGATCGCATCTCTGTCAATGCGGGAAATAAATGGAAACTATAGTTTTCTCGGCACACACCTTGTGTCCACGAGGCTCTCCATGATGGCATTGACCTGCGAGTTGTTCCGCATGGCCGGCAAGGTGTTGCATGCTGCGTGGTGATTGCGCAGGCGTGCAGTCAGCCGGTACAGCTCCTCTAGGCTCCAGCTAACACCACCTAGACTATTTTTTCAAGGTCTCTGCAGACCTGCGTGACGTCATTAGTGTTAGATCTGCCTGGAAACTGGCTTCACCAAAATGAATGTGCGCATTTTTTCATCCTGCGGCCCCGTTGCACTTCTAGCTTTTCTTTTTTTACTCAAATTTAAACGTGGAAGGAAACCTGATGACATTTTGAAGTTTTGTAGGAATGCATGTGTTGAATTTCTGTTAGCAACAGGTGTAAAAGTTACAAACCCCATGACAAAACAAGCACTTTTTGAAGGCACTGGCAGGTTTATTTTGCATACATTAGTTAAGGCACCAGAACATTCTTGACAAACAAGATTGCATATTTTCTTTAATAAACGGCTGCTAAAAACACATCAACAATAAAATAAGGGCATTCAACGAGGATTCATATGAAGTTTGTCAGAAACAATGTTTTAATGAAAAATAAAAATAAAGTGGACATGACAGTAACTGTAAAAGCTTTTTGACTTTGTTCACTTATATCCAAGCACATGTAGAAAGTGTCAAGCACATGTAGTTCCAAGCATATGTAGAAAGATCCAGTACATGCAGAAAGTGTCAAACATAGGTCGGCAAACTCACTCATGAGTCGACTCAATCGGACTCACTCAGACTCAGATCGAGCTGTGAGTCTGAGTCTGAGTGAGTCCAGGTGAGTAATCTTATGGTGAGTTTGAGTCCGAGTGAGTCCAGTTGAAGAAGATTTTTGTTAGTGTGAGTCCGAGTGAGTTCGGGTCAGGAAAATTTTGGTGAGTCTGAGTCCGAGTGAGTCCAAAGAGCAAGATATATTTTTTGAGTGAGTCTGAGTGAGTTTCACTTTTGTTGCCGACCTATGGTTCAATCTACTCATCTTCAGCCTTATCTCGATTCACGTTTATACTCATGTCTACTGTCAACATAATCCAAAGCAGTGTCGTTCATACAACATTTCAATATTTATCGATCAGAGGCACGAATTACGTAAGGGCTGCCTTGACCTCCCCCCCCGGGCAACTCTTCCAAGGAAGATCTTGATAAACATATATTTTATGTAGTCACGTCTGTCAAGAAAACTGACCTTACTGGTTTGCTAGCTGTGATAACTCGTATTCGAAGGTACTCTATCAAAAGGCGCCAGTAATATCACCAATTACGTGAGATATTGGTGTTAAAGAGCGTTGACACCATGGTTCAAAAAGCTAATTCTTGGCCAACGGACTCATGAGTCGACTTACTCGGACTCACTCAGACTCAGATCGCGCCGTGAGTCTGAGTCTGAGTGAGTCCGGGTGAGTAATGTTTTGGTGAGTTTGAGTCCGAGTGAGTTCGGTTGAAGAGAATTTTTGTGGGTGTGAGTCCGAGTGAGTCTGGCTCAGGAAAATTGGTGAGTCTGAGTCCGAGTGAGCCCCAAGCACAAAATATATTTCATGAGTGAGTCTGAGTGACCTCCAAAAGTTTTGCCGACCTATGGTCAAACATGATTTCTTTCAATCGTCAAACGATTCTTACAATCTATTATTTCACATAACGGCTTGATTGCCACAAGAAAGGTTACCTCGACAGAAAAAGTGGAGTGGTGACAATAGATAACAATGAAATTGTGGAGATAAATTTTTCATGAACATTTCTGACGGGAACTCGTCGAAGGCATTGAACCTGTGAGTTCAGTTTTCAAGCAGAACTCACATTTGTCAAAAGTAATTTTTTCAGATGAGTTGAAGCGTTAAATAATGACTCGACTTCAGACAGCATGTAGTATTCTCGTGAAGTGTTGGCTGCTGCACTACATACAATTACATGTGGTAAATGGCCATTGCCGCTAACATCAAAGTCTTCATTCTACTCAAGCAACAGTGTCATCATTAACACAAGCAATTCTTTCTGCTTTTCACAGGCATAAAGTTTGGCTGCATGTTCTTCACTTGTCAGTTTTAAGGGGGGACATGGGTCCGGAGGGGAAAAATTAGATTTCAAAATGTTGCAATGTTCTAAAACACTTTATCATCGTTCTCTTGCACTGTCTGATCCTCTAGCTTTCAAGCAAAAAAAAAAAACAACAACAACACGGCCGGACTGGAGAGGTGCGCGCTTTCCTTCTTACGGCCTTCTCATGCATTCACGGCCGGACGGGAGGAGCGGCAGAGTGTGAGCGTGCCGCTCTTCCAGTCCGGCCGTGTCTCTGCGGCTGTTTCCCCATCACGTCGCGCATCCGTGGTGTCGCTGCGACCCTAACTGCTGCCACCGCCGCCGTCGGCGCGAACTGAAGGCGAGCGTGCGCTTGCTCCCCTCTCGGCCGTGCATGCTCGCATTATTTGTAACTGCCATGCACTGATAAAAACTTTCTGACCCTTATTCTTATACAGCCACCGCGCAGTTTTGTCTTGCCTAGTAATGGGTCTGGGTTGGCAAATAAATTTCCGTGCAACGTGCAGTGTTTGCACAGAATGAAACGCCAGGCTTGGATTTACGTCATAGCTCTGAAGCCGAAGTGCTGGTATTTTTGTTTGAGCACCACTGGCATTAAAAACAATTAAGGGATGGTGCTGCACATTTGGTGAAAACAAGTATATATTGACGATGAAAATAAAAACAGAGCATTTCCTTCACTAATACCGCATTATTTGAAAACTGTCATGTCGAACACATCACTTCTTGCTGAAATAACTTCCACCTAGGACACAAATTCAAAGCCTAAAGTGTTTCCTGTGTGGCTTGTTCCCATAAGTTATTGACTTCTCGTTCTTGTCGGTTATCTTCTGGGTGTAGTTGATCAGAAGTATTCTGACAAACTTCTCGGAAATCAAGCCGGCAGTCTTTATCGCATGGCTGTTGTCGACGCCTTCCGGACAACGTAGCAGCGGCGAGTTTTCAAGATGTGGCTGAATGAGGATTCGTAGTACTTCCAGCACATTTGTGCGTGGAAGGTGCACGACAGCTTTCTTAAAAAAGCACACAATTTTGTCCAACAGTGCCACAAACTCTGCTTTTGGATAGTTGCAGCCTGCTAAAATCGTGGCTTTGTAGAAGCGTGCACAGAGGATCGCTTCTCTCGTGCGTTTTGAGGAGAATTGAACAAGCGTCACACTCAAAGTCACTTATTAGCTTGGCGATGTATCCAGCGACATAAACCAAACCAGAGTACGTGACAGAGGGTGATGGGGTGTCTGGATATTCCGCAAGGTCATTCAACTCCTCAGTCAGAGACTGTGGTAGCGCTGCAGCCAGCTCTTCGGCATCAACACAAGGTATTGTGAGCTTCTTGCCAATTGAGGCCTCAGACTTGATAATGTGATCAAGCACAGTTGTCACTGCCCTTGTGTCTAGCATGTCATTTCCTCCGCACATGAATCTTATTCTTCCAAAGATGGCCTCATTAGGGTCACTGTTCAGCTTCCACGTAAGGACGCAGTTGACACCATTCCGCAGAAGAAAACGTGCAGTTTCGACTGTAGACTTCGTCGTAAAGCGCAAGGCTTCAAATGTCTTGCAAGTGAAACCATCATTTCCTCGTGCTTTCGAGTTTTCCTGGATGCCGTCTGTGTAGCTGGTGAACTCGTTTGCAAGCCATAGCAGCTGAGGGTCGTCTGTATTTGATATCGGGCTCCTTTGGCCGCTGCCGGCATACGTGGTATCATGGATATCGAACCATTGTTTGTCTTCATAAAGTGAATGGTTTAACTTGTTTGCTGAACACGTAGAGGGTAGAGTCACCACCTGTGTTTTCTTGGAGGTGCTCAATAGCTGCAATTGGTACTTGTGGAGAGAATATTTGCACTGCCCGAAGGACATTCATCTTCTTAAGGTTTGTAGGGTAGACATGTTTCTTGGTTAGGTTTCTTGCCAGTTTGACTGTCATGTCCTTCTGGTGCTCGTACAGCTTTTGGACAAATATGCCAGAGATGTCCCCTACGCCGTCTGTCAGCTCTCGTTCAAGAAGTTGACTTCGAACGTTTTTTAGTACGTGGCATGGGTCGAAGCTTAGGAAGATCACCCAATTGGTATCATATGGATGCTCCACTACAGTCGATAGGCAGCCACTTTCCATCTGCTTAAACATTTTAGTATTGGCGGAATAATTGTCCGTCACAATGCGCACAATCAAAAATCTGCACGACTTAACAGCGTTGATCACTTCCTTAGTCCATGCAAACAGGTCTCTCCCGCTAAGTTGCTTAGTGAAATAGTATGAGCAGGGAATTCTGTAGGAGCTAGCGATGCCGTGAAGCACAAAACACAGGACCCTGTTTGCAAGGGTATCCTTCGAGCCACCTGGTGTGTCACTGCTAAGCTTGTCTCTCAAGCCAAAGACTGTGTCCGATTTCCTACCGTATATGTACTTCGGCTTGATGCTAGCCTCGTCAATGATTAGCGTTGCCATATGCTGCTTAGAGCTGAGTCAGGAAGCTTCAAAAACCAGTCTTTCTCTCATCGCAGGACTCATCCCTGCCGTTGTAGGGCTTGGTCCCATGTACCGCTGCAACGTGCACTTTGCTGGCAGTGTCAGCAGCTGGGATGTCCGAGCGTGATCGTAACCCTTAGGCGAAAGAAAGCGCCACACGACACACTCTCTGATTATCTCCTCTGGGTAGCACGGTCGCTGCTGCCCATAACTGTCTAGTTGATGAAGGAGAAAGATGGCCTTCTTTTCACCCTTTGCAGAATCAGCAACAACTTCTTTGACAGAAGCATGCCTCTTATTCTCCCGATAGAAAGCGTTCGCTTTTCTTTCAGCGTCAAGCTGCTGTTGGAGTTAGCTACACTTCGAACGGTGGTACGCAGCTTGTTTACGAAGCCTGCCGATAAGCGAAACATGCGCACTTACTCGCTGGGCGTCTTTATTTGCCGTTTGAGTGCAGACAGTATGTTTCTTGTCAGCGAAGTCGTCCTGCGATTCAGGAAGGTCGACCGCACCTTCTGGCTCCGCTTTTCGCTTACTTGGTTTTGGAGCAGGGACAGGAACATCTAGATGCGGGCTCCTTACGAGGCTTTTTGGCACTCGGCACAAGGTAACTTCGGTACTCGTCGAACACTGTTGGCACAACACCAGGTAGAAGTTTCCTGATTCGGCACCCAGGCACATAGTCATTGGAGAGGAAATGCCGGCTACAAACGACAGTTGACGCCGACTTGTCGTTGACAACCAAATTTTCCCTTGAAATGTTTTTCAGCCACTTAGTGACCAGTTCTGCATCACTGGGGAATTGATGAAAGGAAACGCCTTTAGTCCTACTTGACTGCGACTTACAGTGCGGTACGCAACAGTACACCATGGTCTCACTAGCCGGTCCACAGCAACCAATTCACTGCTTCGCATTGCAAGACATATACCACAGAATGCAAAAGCTACAAGTCAAAGGTACTCAAATCACTATGTATGTGGCTAGCAGCATCCACTCTGTCGAACGATGCAACACACGGCATAAAAAGAGAATGTCAGGACGGCAGTAGCAAGAAGCTCCCAGAACTACAACTACAGCAGGGTTGCTGCGCCCTCACGCGGCGAGCAGTGACGTTACCCGCGGAAACGCGCTCCCATTGTGCCCGAGGCGGTAGCGAAGGCCGTAAGAAGGAAAGCGCGCGCGCCTCTCGAGTGTGGCCGTGAAAAAAATATGAACAAAATTGAATGAGTATTAGCGACACAGCGTTGATCCCAAAATTCAAAACATGCAAAAATCTTTATTTGAGAAAAACGCAAAAAACTAAAAACTTGTGAAAATGAACATTTCAGGCTTGAAAGCCACAGCACTTGTAATTAAAAGTGCTGTGAAACTCGGAAAGCCCCTGGGGAGTAATCTGAAGCAGGCTTTTGTTTGTGCTTCTTCTTTGCGGCTGCCTGGAACGCTGCTGAAGATGCACGCTTCCTCTCCGCGCCAGCTGCACGGCGATGGTCTTTCTCAACTGCCCGCTGGCTGCCTTTGCTTGTTGGATCCAGCTGCAGTTCACGCAAAATAAGTGAGCTAGACTCCAACCTTGTTTCCGAGGTTGAAGCACATGACAGCATCTGCCACGGCAGTCTCAACGGCAAACAACGATGCAGTCTTGTCCTTTTTTGACAGGCTCCAGATAACCGAATGCAATGCCTCATTCGCATTCTGCGTCTTTCCTCTTGTTTATCTTTGCAGGAGCGTCTTGTCAGACAAGCGCTCGTAGACGGGATGCGGCGCATTGCTGACAGCCTCCGGCAAGTTGTACTTGCTTTTTGGCGTGGGCTCATCCCTTGCCATGGCTGCATTGTGCTTGCACCAAGACTCGGGGGCCCTGGGGACAATAGCTGTGATTAGGTTTCTCATCAGTGGACGTCACATGGTAATACGTAGCCCTCACAGCCTTGTGCATCTCGTCCACATTCCCGAAATGGGATTTGAGAGCCTATCCGTATCCGTAGTAGCTCGTCAATCTTGTGGTGAGTTCACTCGTGAGGTGGCACTTGCCACTCGTGCACTCTCCGCCCTCCCCTCTGTGCTTCTGCAGAAGGTTCCGAAGCGCAGTCCACATGCGCTTCTGCACATGGTTCGCACAGTCTTCTTTTTCAACATTTATGAAGCCGTACACTTTGGCTTAGTACGACTGGTCGTCACCATCGCAAAGCATGGTGGTATATCTGAGGCCATAAAGTGAAAGTGTGCGCTGAAATAGAATCATTGCTGCCTCTACTTCCATTTGGCCAGCTTTGCATGACGTGTTTTTCTGGCAGGAATGCCTAGACTTCCACTCAGCATATTCTGGGCTGTCGGGCTTTGGGCCACATTCGCAGCCGAGGCAAAAATTAGAAAGCACTACATAGTCGAGCACATACCCTGAAAACACCTCTATTACAGTGGCTACTCCTATGTGAGAGCCCAGTTGAAAATCACAACAGGATACTACGACACAAATTGTGTTGTCTTTCATGTTTTGGGACGCTGTTGTCTGTAGTCTGTCCTATTGTCTTTCGCGCTGTAAATCTGTTGTCTGTCCAACTGTCTTTCGCGCTGCAGTCTGTCCTGAATTGTGTCGCAAGGGTTGTGCCTGGGTTTTTGTCAAGGGTTGCACCTGGGTTTTTTGTAAGCACACCACTTGTGCACTTATCTATAAGTCTCTACAAAATGAGAAAAATGAAGGTGACAAGTACTCATTTTTAAACAAAAATGTCCTTTACTTGATTAAAAAACAAAAGTGGAGAAAATACATAAATCGGGGGTCCCACCAGGATGCTACGCTCGCCGCAGGTCGGCACACTTTTGGGCGAGGTACTTTTGTAGGCACTTGTGCCTCTTCTGCAACTCCTCTGGGGGGACAACCCTTCACTTTAAGAAAGTGCAGAAAGGAGGCTGCAAAATGTAAGAGAACATAGAATACAAATTTTAGCAGCCAACTGAACAAAACTGCTAATAAATATGATCTATTTACCTCTCAATTAGTTTGGCATGGGTCTTAAAAGGATTATAACCACAAAAAAAAAAAAAATTAGCTTAATACTCCCATTGTTGAACTTTTTTACTCCACTGATCATGTTTTCAAAAGTACCACTGAAACTACACTTTTAATAACATTAGAGGGCAGCTCATTTTCTTATTAATGCTGCCTATCCTTGCTCATCGGAATGTTCAAAGCGAACATTTTATCAGAACCTAACAAGCAATCGCACTTCATGGTCCCGCTTCATTCGTTATATCGAGTTTTGACTTCAACAGCGCACGGTTAATTTGACAAGAGGCGTGCTTCATGGTGTCACAACGCATGAAGTGTATGCCGTTTTATTTCAATGTAGTTGGCAGGAACGCAGATGTGGACGGTTATGGACTGACTATTGATAAGGTTTCATGCTGAGCGAAAATTTCAAAAACAGGCATTTACAGCCCCCCCCCCCCCCCCCCAATCAAAATTATTGGGGGGCTGCTTGCTGTTCGACACCATAATATGAATCCGATCAATAAACGAATGAAAACAGGATGTTAATTGTAGTTTTAAAATTAAGTGCATTAATGGTAAAAATACTAAAGAGGACAAAATCAGAAATGATTATGGCTTGAACTTTTAAACAAATTTCAATTACAAACTGGCTGTTCACTAGGTACACTTCCATGTTTACCTGACATTGACGCCAGCTTGACTGGAGAGAGCGGCCGATATGTCCGCGTCAATCCTTTGGATAAGGCGCGGTTCGTGAGTGTGCCTGTTAGGCTTCTTTGCGCTAACACCTCATTGCCCCACAGGCGTACTGCAAGTTGTTTGCAATACGTGGAGTCCATGGGGACTTGCAGGAGCCGCTGCCACGTTTCCATGTCTATGTATGTGCCATGGACGACATAAGTTGTTTGCAAAATGTGGAGTCCATGGGGACTTGCAGGAGCCGCTGCCATGTTTCCATGTCTATGTATGTGCCATGGACGACATAAGTTGTTCGCAAAACGTAGAGTCCATGGGGACTTGCAGGAGCCGCTGCCACGTTTCCATGTCTATGTATGTGCCATGGACGACATAAGTTGTTTGCAAAACGTGGAGTCCATGGGGACTTGCAGGAGCCGCTGCCACGTTTCCATATCTATGTGTGTGCCATGGACGACATGGACTTCCAAAAAAAGAAACACTTCTGTACTCCCAATATTGAAAGCATTAAAGCATAGCAGAACACATAAAAGTGCTCAGTTTAAGAGGGAGCTGTCGAGTCACTTCAAGCAATTCAATACTGCAATCGTGAACACACATATACAGTCGAACCCACTTATAACAATCCCAGATATAGCGATCTATCGGTTATAACGACCATATTTCGGTGCACTTACGATTTCCTATGCTACACATTAAAACTGCGTACACATATAGCGAACATTTTTCAAGGCCTCCTACTTTTACGACGAACACTTCGGACACGGTCGCAGTAAAAATATGGCGCAAACGAAGCGAAAATAGCTAGAACAGGCATTCTAAAGCACGAGAGAGGCGCGCGCTCGCGTGCTCTGCTGCTGTTCACTCGCAACGACGACGTCATATACCGCGGCGAGCACCGCACGCAGATTTCGGACGCTGCGAGCGAGATCGCTCACTTTCCAGGAGTTTCTTCACTGGCAGAACGGCAGTGAGGGAAAAAAAACAATTAAAAATTAGGAGGCAGCATGAAGCCTTGCGCTCAGCTGTCGCATGGTAACGTTTTCTGACGCCGTTCTCTGACCGCCAACGATGAACCAAACAACGCCTTGGAGCACAAGAAGCCATAAATACAACAAGCGATAACTTTTCGTCGCTTAAAAGTTCGCAACGACCGCCAGCTCGCCGAAACCACAACGTGCCGCAAAAGGTGTTCTGTCTTTTCGGTATAACGGCAGAGACCGGCCTATCAATGATTACGACTTCCGCGCGATTGCGACGGTGCCTTCAAGGATAAAAGAGCAAAGGTGAGGTGGTGGCTGGCGATGAATGTGCCATTGACTAATCGCCGACAACCTTATCACAGTCATCTGCAGCTATCTGCTCCGCTGCGCGTGTGGCGTAAACTGTGCGGAGTAACCGCAGCACAAGCGCGCGATGCTGCCGGTCGCAAGTTCGCCGCCGCCGTGTCGTGCGAGTCCGCTTGCGCGTTGCTTGCAATTAGCTCGTCTTCATCGTGTTGAACGAACAGGCTACCCGCCGCACTCGTGAACGGTCCGGAGTGAAGCATGCACGAAGAACGCACAATCGCGCGCATACAGAGGGCCAGCAAACGGCCCGGCGATAACGGCCTGAGCCGAGTAGGCGACGCGCTGTACGCAACTAGTCAGGGAAGATGGGCTCCGCGTGGCGGCACCGCGGCTTTGGTGAAGCGGCGTCAGTTGACTGCATAGGTGGTTTTATTCACTAGTGAGCACGCAGCGGGCGTCGCCTTAACACGGGAAAAGGCCTAACTTGTCACCGGAGGGGTTGCTAGCACTTTTTATTTAAGTATGCAGAAAAAGAAAACGGTTTGGTCGCAAAGTGCACGTTTTTAAGGGCGAGTCCATTTACAACGAACTACTGATATAACGACCACTTTTCGCGGCACTTTCGAGTTCACTATAGACTGGTTCGACTGAAGTAAAGTCCCTAGATTTTTCCGTTCTACCTAAGTAGCGACAACTGCCTCCTCTCCTCCCGGCCCTTTCACGCGCGGCCGGCGTCTGCCGCCATTTTGTTCCAAACTTGGAAGATTTACAAAGCCACGTACGTCTAAGTACATTAGCCACGCATCTTTCAGCGGACAATATGCTAACGCCACGCGCCTTTCTCCCCCTTCAGTCGCCCGTCATTAGCGAGCGGGGGACGCGTTTCAACAGGTGCTGGAAATGCGTTCGGAAGAATATGGCTGCCGAAAACGACCGTTAGCCAATGAGATTCGTCGGTGGCGCTTCAATGGTTGTCGGTACTTACGAAAGAAAAGGGAAAAATCTAGGGACTTTAGACTGAAGTCTTTTGGTAATGTATTGACGCAGCAGGTTTTTTGGTTGCTTGCTAAAAACCTAAATTACTGGGACAAATAATGGTAGTGTAAGTTAAATAGTTTAAATTTTTGATGATCAATGTCAAGACTACAGCGAACCAAATTCCATGGACTAATTGGTTAAACATGCCACAGGTATTCCACTTCATTCAACTCTGCATATGCAAACAGGCTCTATTTACTGATTGCTTTGTTCATAAAATATAATGGGCCAAAGTGGTCCATGCGGAGCATATTCATTTCATTGCCGTTGCAGGTTGTTTGTAAGTTTGCAATGTGCGCAGTTTAATTATTTTGCAGCACCAGAACTTCGCTCTGATAGCTTGTCTTCAACAAAAGTGTAGTCGCAGATTTTATTTGTGTCTAGCATGTGTGAAGGTGGGAGCTGCCACCCTGAAACGTTCTAGTGATGCAGGTTAAAAAAAGCAGGAAAAAGTTTGCATTTTTAGTTCGCTCTCCATAGCAGTGCGCCCACACTACCAACGTCGAACATGGGTAGTTTCTTCAGCGAAGTGATCCTCGGCAGCAATACGCAGCAAAATAAAGTTAAATAACCGCTAGTTATCCACTCTGGAATAGGGAGTATTCACCCACGTCACGCAAGCGATGCATCCTGGGACCCCGCTGCCATTTTGTTGTACTGGCTGACAAGGCCGCGCTTTACGGTGCCTGTGTTCTAGGAGCCAATAGCTGTGACATGGTGTTCTGCGCCGTTTTTGGGTGCAACAATCGGTCTCAGACGAAGGAGGAAAAGTTACAGAGCAATGCACCGGATCCGCGCTTCTTGGACTTCTCGATTCCAAGCCCCATCTCCATGTAAAAAAGCAGTGCCGCTAGTGCGAACAGGCTTCACCCAGCCCAGCCATGCACATACAATGGGCACAGACAACACTGCCATCACGGCTCATCAGTAACCAAGCTGTCAGAGGCGGCACCGACAAAGCTTGGGAGTGGTTTACTTCACCAAGAATTATCATTTCATCGTTTCCTTTGTGTTTTATCAATGGTTCCTTCACCCAACCGCTCACGACAAAATTGTATGCTTCCAGAGCCTTCTTGTTTTTTATCTGTTTCCTCGTGACGAAGCTCGACCTCGTCACTAAGAATTCGAAGATGTCAGAGAAGTCGACGTCAGGCCACTCATTTGATCCCACAACACAGTCGCCCGAACTCAACTGAAAAGGATCGCCACCGCACCTGGCTACTTTGGCTTCGTAGCGTTGAACGTCGTCCCCATGCAGTGTAGTTGCGTAGTCCTTCTTGTCCGTTCGTGGTTTAGCACTCAGTGTCACTGAACAGTCCGTATGTAAATAAGCCTGAAGACGGCAACGCACGGACTAACACACACGCGCAACACAACAAACACCACACACGCGTACACACCCGGGCACACGTGCTGAAATCACGGCATCGCAGCCACTCCCACGATTACCGAACGAGAATGTCGTTGCAAATTCACGGAAGACGCGGAGATCACTTCATAAGCTTTCGCGATCACGATGCAAAGCCCAGACGCACATACGCGCGTACCAGCGTCGACGCAAAATCACCCGCAAAGAAAACGAGTCTAGGATAATGCCGTGACATGCGCACACAGACTCGCACAGCGCAGCACGTTCAGTTGCAGCATTCCAACGGCAGCAAAACGACACTCCCGAAAATCGACGTAGGACTAGGTGAAACGTTTCCTTGCCGCTGTTCCAGCCACCGTGTTGTCTCCAGCGTTGGCGTCTCGGCGTGCAGTTCACACCCGCAGAGTAGTCAGAAAGTGCGTGCGCTTGTGAGAAGCCGCACGCCCGCGGTGTCCGAAGTAATCTCGCAGCGATCGCGAATTCAGACACACGCGATTCGCGCACACAAAGTCGTCGGAAAGTCTGTGGCCGCGATTACATCAGGCTTGACGACAACACCACACGCCTGCGATGTCCTGAGCAAGCTTGCAGTGATCGCAAAGTCAACACTTTGACCCCGCGGAAAGAGTACAGCGAACGCGGCGGGTGCTGTCTCTAGTCAACACCTCCTAGACAGCTGTCTAGGAGGTGTTGCTCTAGTGCAGCCGCCAGTCAGCTCAGTACAACAAAATGGCGCGCGCTGGCTCAGGGCAGGCTGGTGACGTCACGTGAATACTCCCTATACTGAACGAATGTGCACACTCCGTTTCAAGCCATTTGAAGAAACGCATGGTGCGTGACACACCTCCGAAGTTTGTGTACAACTGTACAAACGGCCAGGGGTTATGCAAGTTCTGAGAGTCTAAATTTCAGTCTGCAGCCAAGTATAATTTGCATCAGGCTGACAAATTAGTTTTCTAATCGAACTTTACATGCAAGAAGTCTACTCGCATCGCCAGCCTCATTTCGGATGCCAACAGTCGTGTCCAGACACTGAGCCTCTTTTCCCAGAGCTGCATAAAGAAATCATCGGGAATGAAACTTCCTGGGTCATTTACACAGTACACATGAACTTCAACTCAAATCAAAATGTGTGAACTCATTCATAGTCATAAAATAATATTCCAAATTGTCAGTTTTAAAACTGAGCACAGAATAGAATGTAAAAGCGTGCAAGGCAACTGAGCTGCAATCTTGTCAATTCAAAACAAGCATAATATTGAAGCATTTACCCTTAAATTCATAGAAAAGGAAATGAACAGAGGTAGTCCACACCACTCATGTGAAATGCAGTGGAATAAACTTCCCAAATGGCAAAATTTACTCTTGAAAATGAGCATATTTCATGTCAGCAGCATTGTTTTTTTTTTAAATTCAATGCTGTAAGACTGTTTTTAACAACAGTGCAAGATGTGAATGCATGTTTAACATGAAGCATAGAAAAATATTTGCCGATGTACCTTTTGATGGCTTGATTAAGAGCCGATCATACGTTGGAGGCTGCAGCTGGCGATCTTCAGTGGGGGGCTGTCAGGAATACAAAGCATTAGCTATGTAAAAACACCATACACCAGCAAACCATCTGGGCTGAATATGTATTAAACAAAAAACCTCATGCAACCTCATAATATTGATAAACCTTTCTATCTAGTATGCTCCTCAACTGCCCTTGCACCACTTCAGCTGGGTCTGCAACTTTGGAGTGCATTGGCGGCAGGCATCGTATGGGCCTCAAGTGCCGCTCGCTGGCAGTACTATTGCTAAAACATGCTTGTAGCACTTTGAGCTGATAGGCTTTTTGAAACATATGCCCTTTTTTTACTGCCCCACCTTATACAGTCGCCGAAAGTTTATTCAGACTCTGCGTGAACCGCCGAAAAGTTCGAATAATCGAGAGTCCGAAATAAAGGATTGACCAGAAGAAAAAACCTTTATTGGCCCAGTGGCCGGAAAAGCTTGTCAATGCACGTCTGCACACAAGCACAATCACAGATGACCAAGTCTGCCTGTATTTCAGCCAGTGTTTGACCATAACTCGCTGTCATGGCCTGCACTTCATCGGAGTCACTGTTCACCTACGCTGATTCGGGGACCTGACAGACAATCTCATCATCGCCCAACTCGGCGAAAGCTCCCAAACAACATTGCACTGAGGTCGGCCGCCTTCTAATTGGCGAATAATATTGGCTTTTTTTTGCCATCCCTAATGTCTTGCGGTTGCCGCATTTCTTCCGTTAGTACCGATGGCACAGATGGAATGGGTGGCGTCGTAGCTATTACAGTAGATCGGGCCTAGCCACAGAAACAACTGACAAGCAAACTTTGAAATGCCAAAAGGGAACTACGTCAGGCTAGTTCGTGCTGCAGCGCTCGTGATTCCGTCCTTCCTTGGTCCGTTTCGTATGCGCGGCCATTTCGAACGTCACACCAAGCAGACTCGGAGCATGGCTTGGCTTGCGCTTTGGCTTAGGTAGCTATTCAATGGATATTCGGCTGGCTGAAGCCGAAAAATGGCCGTTATGAGTCGCCAAAACACATAGCCTTCGAGATCGGCAATTGTAATTTCTGCACTTTTATACTGGCATGATGTCCAGCCATACACAGTGCAACTGTTCAGTGCTGGCAACCTAGCGAAAATATTGTAAACATCGCGGACAGCTGGTAATGGAGTTAGACGCCGCTCTCGATCAGCCAGCCGGAGTCCGAAATGCCGTATTTACTCAATTCTAAGCACCCCCCTCTTTTTCACGATCACGATACTAAAAGTGAGGGGGGGGTGCTTAGATTCGAAAAATCGAAAAATGACCGTACAGCCCAACCCTTTTTCGTGGCAACATTGACGTTGACGCGAGAAATCGCATTATCGAGAAATCGATAATCGCATTTGAAAACGGTACAAATAAATAAAAATAGGTGCAGACAGTGAAACCACCACTTGTGTAACAGGTCAGTCACTGTCACTGCCGCTTGAGTCTGTTGCACCGCTTGAATCCGTCGCAATATTTCAGCCGTCACTCTCGGTGTCCCACAGCTGATCGTCTTCAGTGCCGTCCAAGTTGTTTGCGATGCAACACTTTTTGAACGATTTCACGACAATGTCGACTTCGATTCGCTTCCACACGTCCGAAATCCGTGTTGCTACGGTGAACGGGGACGCTTTCTGCAGCTTTCCCGTCGGCGTTTTTTTTTCGGTCGGGGTTCCGGACCCACTCTTCATACTCCTGTCGAAGGTAGGCCTTAAATGGCTTGTTGATCGAGATGTCCAGGGGTTGCAGCACTGGTGTCATGCCCCCATGGAATCATGACCAAGTCGCAGTTGGTCTTTTGCAGCTTGGTCTACACCTCCGGGGTGAGGTGGCTGCGAAAGACATCCAAAACAAGCGTAGACCGCGTGCCTGAAGGTCCGCCAAGCAGTGCCTCCGGGCACCGCTGCCACACGACTCGGATCCAGTCTTCCATCAGTATGGCTGTCATCCATTCTTTGTCCTGTACTTGAACGATGACATCCTTTGGAAAACATTCGTTTTTCGGCATGTTCCTTCTCTTCAAAATTATGTAAGAAGGAAGCTTGCGGCCATCAGCTGTGATGCACAACATCACTGTGACACGCTGCTTCTCGTACCCTGTCGTCTTCACCCTAACTTCCCGGGCTCCTACTTCGTTAACGGGTGCTCGCTCTCGGCATGACGAACAACACTGGCGCCTCATCGGTGTTGCCGATCTGGCCGAAATCGTAGCAGTTTTGTCTGCAGAGATCCAGAACATGTTGCTGGAAAGCAACATGTTCGTCAAGGTCACCTGGCAGTTTTTGGCATACTGTGGTCTGGCGTCTCAAAGAAAACCCGTTCCTCCTCATCATGCGCTCCACCCAGCCACGGCTTGCACGGAACACCGCGCGAGGAATCTCCAATTCTTCTCGCGATCTCCATCGCTTTTGTCTGGATGGCATCGGCAGTGACAGCGAAGCCCCTGTTTCTTTCGCTGCGAACAAGCTCGCAGACTTCCTCTTTGAGTTCGGGGTGTCTGCCCTTGCGCGGTCCTGTGAACTTCTTGCAAGTCACAGCGCCCTTGAATATCTGGTCCCGCTGCTTCCTCCACCTGATGATGCAGCCTCGGCCCACGCCGAATTCTGCGGCAGCACTGTGGTTGCCATTATCCTCGGCAAACGAGATTGCAGCTCGCTTGAACTTCAAGTTGTAGGAAGCCCTCTTCGCACTCATACTGACCGCCGTCAGGGCTATCAAACAACTGACAAAGAAACGCTGGAAACGCACCCGCGTCCCCGCGATGCCAGCGCAACCTTGTCCGGACTTGCCGAGCGCCGCGGACTTCTGTGCTGCTATCTCTTGTCTGAACCTAGCAACACACGACATGGCAGCTTCCGAGATTAGCGGCGAGAAAGCGCGCTTGGCGGCATTTCCATGCTCGCAGCTAGGGGAAAAAAGAAAAAAAGAGGGGTGCTTAGATTCGCAAGCAAACTTTTTTTCAAAATTTTTCTAGTGAAAACAGGCGAGTGCTTAGAATCGTGAAAATACGGTATTGAACGGTGTGCCGTGGAGCATCCGAATTTTCGGTCGTGAGTCTACATTACTTCAATGGGACGAGTGGCGGTGCCGCGAAGGTGTCCGAATAAACGGGCATGTCCGAATTATCAGCGTCTGAATAAACAGTCGGTGACTGTATTAACCTTGATACCAGACGAGCAACATGCTTCAGAGTTTTTTTTTTTTTACTGCAAGGAATGAGAAAGCTTTTGTTTGTGAATACTTTACACCAAATGACAAGAGGTTGCTTGTCACTGATTCAGGCAAACGAATTGCACGAACATCTAGAAAGAGGGCTCATGCATGAAAAGCACGATTCATTGTCATGCACATACCTATTAACACAGACCGGTCTGAAATCCACAATAGTTTTATCTTTTCTCTGTATCCTTAAGGCCATATTTTAACGAATATCTGCAAGATAATTTAATGGCAACTGATAACTACCTTGAGGCACAGCTGTCTCCCCTACTGCTGCGGCACAGCTTGCTTCAGCACTTCCTGCAGCTGAAGTCGAAAGTCGGTGAGCTGCAAAGTACAGGTATCAGAGCATAAAAATGAAAATCCTATAATTAAAAACAAAGTTACATTACATTACATTATTTTTTAAAATGACAGCTTAGCGCTTAATTGGAGGTGGTGTGAGCGAATCCTTATTCTCAACTTTTAAAAACATCGATTGTAATGCGGATCTTCATTCCAATAAAAACGAGTCCAAAAATTGCCTGCACGTAAAAAGAAAACCGAAACCATATTGACGACAAAAGAGACGGCAATATTTCCGGGGTTGCCGAAATTGAGGTCCTTGTAGAGGCTCTTCACTGTTGCAGCACATTTAGTCATGTGTTCAGCACACGCTCTCGTTGCTGCTGGCTGGAGCTTCGTCTTCAAGTACTGCTGATAAGTTTTTCGTATAAAGACCTCGGTGTGAAACACCAATAGCGGCAAAGATGTCGTTCAGATGCTGTCTGCCCATTCCCTGTGCTCTGCACGGCACGCGCCGTGCGAACGTTGATTTCGAGCGGGTTACAGTTATTGCTGTCTCCAACTTGTCGCGAGCTCCGTTTTGAGCCAACTTCCCCGCAGTTGCTGCACTGATGCTTTAGCTTTACGTCGATGCCGAACTCATGTGCGTCGCGTTTGATGGTCAGTTGTCCACGGCACGCTCGGCAAGAAGAACGTTCGTTCAATAAACTGTTCCCCATGTCGAGATCAACAATTGTATACGCCGTGGCCGACGAACTTTCAGTGCCGCGCTCGCTCGCGAGAACACTCAATTTGCGATCCGTTACCGAGACCGAGGACAGTTCCGCTGCTTTTCGTTGTGCACGACCTTGTTGGAGTATCACCGCGATGAGCCAATTCTGACACCACCGTGGACGCCATCCCGATTGCCGTCTTCCACTTGCGTTGTACCGCCGCTTCGTCGCGGCATCCTTTTACTCCCCTGCCAAGGTGATCAGATATATTTGTCGACAATTGCGGTGATTTATGGCACTCTGGGCGCGTTTCGCCAATGCTAGAAGCTGTAGCGATTGGTGGCTGCCTTTGTGTCTGGCTGCTACATCGCGGCGTCTGCCGGTCTGCTGTCCCGCTCGGCTGTGCCGATGTAGCCGCTGCTGACTGCGGTCACTCCTCGGGCAGCACGGCACGTTTTTTGCGCTGCTTGCTGAATTTGTGCAGCGTGCGGAACTTGCGAGCACGGTTCGGCATCTCGATTCCGATTGCAAAACTTTCAGGAATGGCGGTGAACGCGTGTGGTAGCGGCCATAGAATTTCCTATAAATACACTAGAGGGAACTCTGGCGCTAGTGTCTATAGGAGCTGCAACGCACGGCGCTTCAGCCAGCATGGGAATGATGGGTAGTACACAAATTTGCCTAGTCTTGCCTAGTCTTCGTTCTTTTGGCTCCATTTGGCTCCATGTGGCCTGAATCCGATTTGCCGATATACGAAGTTCAGCAAAGGTTTAGCAGTTACGCTTCACCACCTTGAGCTTTTTAGGCTCGCGAATTCAAATCGGCTGACGAAGTTCACAACGGTCCATTCTTTTATCCGAAACAGAACCAAAACACAACAATAAACAAAGCCACAAGTGCATTCGAAGCCCCAAGCACGAAGACTAGGCAAATTTGTGTACTACCCATCATTCCCATGGTGGCTGAACGATCTCCTAATATTAACTATAGTCCCCTCTAGTTAATATTAGGAAGCCCTCTATGGTAGTGGCCACGCGTGTATGATCGCCAGTGTTGTCAGTCCCCGCTCTCCAATCACAAGGCACCCTTCGCTCACGTGACCGCTGTGGGCCAATGATACGGCGCAGTTCTCTCGCTTGTTTTTGCCTGGTAGCGCACATTGGCGGCAGCATTGGAGGTTCATTTTGGGCAGGAAAGCAAGCTGAAAAAATGCTTTTTCAAACGAGACTAAGATGGCTGCGTTCTGATGAGTGGTTAGTGCGAGACGAGCAACTCAAAAGAGGGCCATTTTCGGCGTTTTCATAAGCGAAACCAAGTGCTGCGACGAATAAATACAACCTATTTTGGCTCAACGACGTGTAATTTCGAGCTGATTTTTCGCTGGCAGGTGCGCGATGGTCTGAAGAGAACGAAAATCACAAAATTGAAAAATCGATTTTTTGGGTTTTTTTTCGTCGCCAGGACTTGTGTCCCCCCCTTTTAAAGAATAATATTCATCATCATACCGGCGTTCACAACGACAACTTGGGAAGACTTCAGTCCACCTATTGTAATGCTCATTATGAGCTCGTCTGCCTCAATTGAGAGTTGCTCTCAACAACTAAGTTCTTTTTACAGAATGTACACATAAGCTTCTTGAGTGCAGCATGTGCAGAATGAACCAGCCACATAAGTGGTAGCTGGAATAGTGTGTTACTTTGCAGCTAGGTCCTCTTCTGTAACTACAATGTGAACTTGCTTTAAAGCATCATGAAATTTTCATCAGTGGAGGTGCATGAGGAAATCTCGTCACTTTCTGGCAGCTCGAGGACCTTTTGAAGCTCTCATAGGGCAGCTCAAAGTCTGTTGCAGCTCTCATATCTACTTTGAGAGGCTTCTTCTGCAAATGCAGCAAAACTTTCTCGCATGTGCAATTCTTGTAAAGCCTCTTGACGGTTTCGATGATGCCTTGATCAAGTGGCTTTCTCTTCACGGTAGTTTTGACTGAAAGGAACTTAAAGTTCACAGCTGTCAGCTGTGGCTGTATGTTGTGAGCTGTGCGGTTGTCCAAAATGAGGACTACACGGCCGGCGCTTTTTCGTCACCATTTCCTCGTCAAATTTTTGGATCCAATCTGTGAACAGGTTGTGGGTTATCCAAGCATTGCTGATGGCTTTATACATGACGGAAAGATATTCCATCTTCCAGAAGCAACGTGGCCATTCATTCTTCCCAGTGACAAGCAAGCAGCGCTTGCCTGACCTATCCAAGTCAACACAGAACGAAACTGTCACATGCTCTTTTGACTAGTGCAAGGCTGACCTTTCATTGAGAGAGTGTGATTCGGGACCAGGTTATAATATAACCCGTATTCGCCAATGTTGTAAATATTGCAGTCTGCATGTGCCAGAAACATTGTCTTGGCATATATGTTAGCCACATTTGTACCGCGGAGTCGTTGACTTCTCCACATTTGCCAGAAATAAGTCTACGGGTTATCTCGTGACAATCTGTAGATCTCTCAATTCAACCATTTAGAGGGTTAAATTCATTGAGCCCCAAACACGGAGCAAGAAAGACAAGAGGGGAAACTCCGGACCGGCGCCAGTGCGAGCGTGCGCCGCGATAATGTCACCCTTGGGAGAGGAGGTTGGCAAACGTGCGCGCAGCGATCCTCGCGGCGACGCGCAGTACTATTCGTTTTCCGCCGCGCTAGGAGAGAGCGAGCGCGTGCGCTCCGACGGCGCCTGGGCGTCGTCTGCTACATCTTCCACTGGCTGCTTGCGCTACGCTGCCATGTAATGCCAAAAAATAGTTTTTTGCCCCAAAGGTTCGCGCTAAGAAAATCAAGCCCGAGCAATGCATCTGAGTGCCAATCTTTTTTACTCTTCCTATTTTGTATCAGATGCTTTTAAGACGACAATGAAAGGAACAAACTGTCACACTTCAGAAAGCAGACGATTTGAAATCGTAGCCGGCACGTATAGAACACCACGAATGGTGTGGCTTGGTGTTTCGTAAATTTTTCGGCATAACGAAACACAACAGTTTGTTCTAGTTTATTAACGCGCGCCATCAAAATGCTGATCTGAGCATGTGATACAGAACTGTTGTGCGGGGATAGAAAACTTAATCACACTTTTGCATCACGTTTGGGCAGACAGACGGAACAACGTCGGTGTCGGCTTCGAGAATCAACACGTCGTAAGTTCGGCAGTTCCCGCGCTGCTGATTCACGATGTATGTTGACTGTGTAAGAAGACGCTGATAGGCGCCTGGAGGTGTAGATTGAAAACATCGTAAAGCAGGCTGTAGGGATGATATAAGTCCAGCAACTGATCGTTCGGGAGACGCGAAATCGTGCACGGAGTATGACCCTTATGGCCCGATCGTGACGTTGATGTTGGTGGCCTTCCTCTTTTTAATGAAGCGCCGTAGTTTGGTGACACCGAAACCGGCATGACTGAGGAAAACAAAAAAGAAATAAAATATAAATAAACAGGAGAAATGAAAAGAAGAAAAGGAAAAGTCACTAAACTGCCTAATGCATAGTTTCCCAACCTTAAATGAGCAAGCAAATGACAGTTTAGTCCACCTTGTAAATTTACTCGTGAAGATGGTGTGGCTGGGCATCCTGCGGGCCACATTCTGTACTGGGAGTCTCAACAGCTGGTTGTCGTAGCTCGCCTTGGCCACTGCTTCTCTCGCTGTGAAGGAAGACCATCCCATCTCCTCTTGAATTGCTTCCTCTGGTGTGTGATTGTGTACGCCCAGTGCTAGCTTTCCCATTTCCCTCTGGCGCCTCTCCAAAAACTGGAACACCTGTGGAAAGGCAGAGCACTGCGTTAGCGTATGCGAGGCCCGGTACTGCTACCATCTTCCAGTGAACTTGCATGGCTTCATACCGGTTGTACGACCACAGTGCTCTGTGGCATAGCATACCCTTATATCAGGCTGTTCTTGCCTTCTGCTCTTTCTCATGTGCGGAGAAGCCTACACCCATTGTCAGCTGAACCCCCCAAGTATCTAAAGTGCAGCCCACTTATAACAATATCGAGAAAACCTAAACATATGATCATTATAACCGGTGATCGTTATATCTCGACTGCCGTAAAAAAATTGTCCCCAGACGTACCTTTTGTAGCTCCGTGCTTGAATTCACTATTTGCTCCGAATTCACTATTACTCTTGAATTCACTATTACTACGAAGAGCGCATCACGGGTTCGGCACGCCGAAGAAGTCTGCAATCTGCAGTTGCTTCCACGGAAGCTTGAGCTTCACTACCACAGTGCGCATAGCTTCCAGCTGCTGCGAAAACTCTGGCGGCATTCTCTTGGTGTTCATAAAGTCAATCAGTGAGTCGATTGACATCAGCGCACTTTGTGTGGTCATCGATGGGGTCGTAGAGGCGCTGTCAACCTCCTCATCACTGTCGCTGCTGCCATCGCACAATGCCGCCGTCTGTCGTGACAACACATCCACGACGATTGCCTCGTCGGTGTATTCATCGCAGAACGAAGCAGCTCTGTCTGCTGTCAGGAAGTCTTCAACCGACGCGACACACCCGCTATCTGCATCACCAGTAGCGACGTGCTCGCAGACCTCTGTCAGACCCGCAGTTTCTGTGCCGGTCTCGCTGTCACTAGGTGAGGGAGGCTGGTCCTGGCGCACAAAGCCTGCCTTCCTGAAGCAGTTCTGAATGGTGGTCTGCCTCACCACGTACCACGCGCCATAAACGAAGCGCACAGTCTTTAGAAGGCTAATCTTCAGATCAGGGGGCCCGTCTGCATTGCCCGACGTAAAAGGAGCCGAGTGGTCAAGTCGTCAGCACGAGCCACTCGAGCATGCGTCGCATGTACAACGCTTTGAAGTTGGCAATCACGCTGGCGTCTAGCGGTTGCATGCCTGCCGTCGTATTCGGCCGCAGGAACATCAGTTCGATAGATGTCAGCTTCGGGCTTACGCTGTGTGCGCTACAGTTATCCAGTAGCAACACCACCTTGCGCCCCTGACTCTCAATGACACCGTCCATCTCGAGCAGCCCACTCCTCAAACAAGACACGGGTCATCGAAGCCTTCTTGTTGCTCCTATAGCGGACTGGGATGTGTTGATTCCTGAAGCGCACAGGCTTCTTGGATCGCCCAATCACAAAGGGCTTGAGCCGATGGCTCCCGTCCACATTCACTCAAAGTAACACGATTACCCTAACCTTGGAGTGCTTACCGCCGGGACACAGATTGCCTTTCAAAGCATGTGTCTTCGATGGTGTCATTTGAAAGAAAAGGGCAGTCTCATCGCAGTTGTAAACATCTCTGTCTGAGAAGCGCTCCATCAGTTTGGGCAGGTTGGTCTGGAGCCACTGCTGCTTCGCCTCTGCATCGAGAGAAGCTGCTTCTTCCCACCACGTTTTTGTAAATGTGGTGGGAAGCATGGTATTAATACATTTATTTGGAAGCATGGTATTAATACATGTGACAACACTGGCGGCATGTAAGGTCAAACAGAAACCAAAACTGAATATTGCAATGATTACATAACGAGTTCGCTAGCAAAGAACAGAAAGAAACCTGTTCAAACAATTTAACTTAAAATGCTAGGAATGTGACAATTATTTATGCATTGTTTAAAGTACAGTCAATATTAATTGAATTTCAACCAATGATCTGCAAAACTGTCCCACCCGAGTCCACTACAGACGTGGATATCTGGAGCCCATGCAGTTGGCAGATGGGAACTGTCTCCGGATGGCAGTCATAATGCATGCAGGCAGCACGACTCTGTTGCGTTGCCCCAGCCTCTTCCAAACCCACCGGGTAAAGAAGCGATACGCCAGAAAGCGATATTTTCTGGAAGAAGGCATAAGAAGACGCTGCTGGAACTGAAACTTCAGTGTGTTTTTTTTACTTCCATATTACTTGTGCACTGCACCTTCAATCGTGACACTGTTTTTCTGAAGCTTCCAATACAGAACAAGCAGACTGCGGAGCTTGGGCACATGCTCCTGAACTCCTCGTGCTGTAGCCATCCAAGCTTTCCCTGACAACTTGCGGTACGCCACGGCAGCACAGATGCTCAAGGGCCATTAGCATTTGCCCACAAAGCCTGTAATCACACCTGTATTGCCGGAAATCAGCATAAGCGATCGTTATCGTGAATGCCACACACACGCACATGCACACACACACACACACCACGAAATAAAATAATCTTAACGAAAACTTGTCTAGTGTGTGTAATTACGAAGCACAACATACTAGTTACACATTCAACACAGCAAACTCGACAGCTCTGTGAGGACGAGCAACTATCGAATAGAAAGGGTCACTTTGCTTATTTACACATATCGATGATCGCTGTCATTGTCATGGAAATCCGGCGAGTCTGGTGGTGGCAAATCATTGCTGCCATACTCAGCATAAAGTGTAACATCACGACAAGGCATATCGCTATATGGGTCAGAACCCATTTCTTGGCTTAGTTGGCCCAACCGCTTCAAGGCCTGGGTCGATGCTGAGAAACGGTCTAAACTGCAGCGAAAGCGAACACACTGCCCGGATGGCGCTCGTAAGGGATGGACGATCAGCCGAGGCAGCGGCGCAGCGCCTGTCTGAAGAGGACAACGCGACGTCATGAAAATGTTCAACGTCACATCACGACGCAGAGCGTCTTGAAAGGCAGAGCTTAGCACAGAGCACTTGAAGCAAAAGTTGAGGAGAAAAGGCGGAGTGGAGGAAAAGGGTAGCTATTCATTACTCGTAGCTGCCTGAATTATGGTGCCAATGATTTACTCCACTAAGGGCCTTAGCAAAAACTAAAGACCAGAAAAACAGTTTCAGGGATCCTTTAAACACAATAGCCTGTCCAAAGCTGTAATGAGGGCGCTGCATTTTCTTTTTTTTTGCTTTCTCTATATGAATTTTTTTTGTGCAGTTGTTTCCACCTGAAACAATGTGTAGCGCAGGAAACACAGACACAATATAAGACATGGGACGACATACGAGCGCTACACAATTCACAAGTCTTTTCCACTTTGGATTTTGGTTATTTTTCTGTAGACGAATTTTATCTTCAAGTATCACTATTTTCCGAAGTAACGCAGAACATTGATTCAACGTTGCTTGAATGCAACTAATGTGAGGCTACATTGCTCATGTCTCGCGCTTCATAATAATCACGTTGCTTTGACGTGGCATTTTTAATGTTGCAAGAACAATCATATGATCACATTCCATCAACATTACATATAGACAGCATGCCAATGTTTAAAAAGTTAACATAGAGACAACATAGCACAAATGGTAGTGCATACCTGGAGAAGCCTGCTTTCATTCTGGAGAGGTCTGTTCTCTGATCATCCTGTCGCGTTGCTCCTCAATGTTACGTTCATGCGCTTCTAGGTTCATGGTGGTGAGAGAAGAGTCGAAACGTTCTTTAGCTTGCTGCTTTCAGCAAGCTAAAGAACGAAGTGTATGCCCACTACAGGTGTAGTGGGCATACACTTCGTTGCGTGTTGGCGCAAACTGTGCATGGAACGTCTCCTGCACAACGTCTCTTTGGATGCAGAATCGCCTCAGTTGGAGGACTGAAGTCTAAACTCTTGTAGATACGGGCCATAGGTGCACTGGCTATGGTAAGTAGGAGGATCTCCATCCGATCGGTGGATGCACTTTCTTGGCTTGTGACTGCGAAATAAAGCTGAAATCATTGTCTGAACAGCATCCAGTTCGCTCGCAAGTCACCGATCATGCACTTATGCGCTCAGATGTCTCTACTGAGAACGCTGTTTCGTGGTGGGAAGTCCATATGAAGTGTCCTCACCGGTGATGCTTGGCTGTTCCGTAGAGGTACTCTGCTGTTCCCAGCAGTGCTTGCCGCTGTCGGTCACACTTGAACGACTTCGCGCACTGTTCAATGCCTTTGCCCGAGATGATAGAACGGGAAGACACATTGTAGGCACAAAAGTGCAAATGAGGTGCTCCGTGCCGCCGTGTTGTTTATGATGATGATAGCGAATTGAAATCGAAATTCCATGTAATACAGTGTAGAGGAATGATTTCCAGACCACATTAAATTGATTAACTGTTTATTGCTAAGTATGCATGACGGAGTGGTACCGAGAAGTACCACTCAGTCATGCATACTTAGTAATAAACAATTAATAAGCGTCTGGTGTTCTCTCTTGACCCCGGCTGTAACTCGAGATGATGTTTCTATTAGCCGCGCCCTCCAGCGGCATACCAGGGTCGCTCGTGGTTGCCAGAGCAGTTTCGACTTCATTGTAGAGTTATGGTAGACTGGTTAATGTGGTCATGTAACATTCAACAGATAGTCTGCAGTAAAAAAAAAGTTAAAACTGCATCAAAATAGTTAAACAGAAACTGTTTGGGAAGGACCAAAGTGTCGGTGCTAAAATATCAGCAGGGCAACGCAATGACTAAGTGGGGCTTGTTTTCTTTCTGCCTTCACTTCACACAGTATTATGCAGGCGACTTTAATTCAGCGGTTAGAGTAGTAGTAGTGGTTCACTTTGGAAGTCTTGTAATGTATTGTGTGGCACTCGGCTGATCAAACTGTAGCCAAGCAGACCAGATTGCATGCCGTTGGTGTCGTCTTCTGCGAAAAGTGCTCTACATTATACATCGCCTAAATTCACACCTGCTGTCTGCGGAAAGAGTCCTTTTCCGAACACCGAAAAACGGCGAATTCCATCTCGGCCACAAACAAACTGGCTCATATATATTGCGAAAGTAAAGTGCACAAAGACAAGGTCGAAGTGACAAAGCCTGTTTGAATTTGCACCGCAATAATTTGTGTGTTCCTAGAAAATATGGTCACGTTATGTGACACACCGTCGTGTCAACACTTTACTGTCATAGTCTCTTTGAGAGTTCGCTATAGCAGCATCGATCCCATAGGGCACCGACAAAATTGCACTTTGCTTTTGCAATGCACGCCTGTTTGACCCTCATCCCCACCTACACTCATCGTATTCAAGTGCAGAGTATTTACAAAGGGAACTTCTAGCCAGACAAGAAAAGCACTTCACTTTAACCAACCTTGAGGGCAACCTGGCTTCAGGAAATGTACTGTACAATTAACATCGGAACCACTTTCACCTTGCGAGTAACAACACATGGATGCAAGACACCACACAGTGCTTGCGTGTGGTGTCCTCGTGCCTTCTTGAGTCTGTTTTCATTTCGCACTACAGTAAAACCTCATTAATTCGGATGCCTTGGGACTGGGAAAAATATCCGAATTAAGCGGGATTCCCAATTATCTAAAAACACGCAAAATCTGGTAGAAAACGAGATACAGGGGAGTGGCACCTTTATTGTTGCAAATCCACCTACTTGGAAAAAAATTCCTCCATGCGAGACTGCTGCTTTCGGCAGTTCCCAGCTCTGAAAGTCATATTTTCTAGCCTGTCAACGAGATGCAGCATCTCAGCCTCGCCGCAGTTACACTCGACGAAACTGTGCACAACACTCAATGCATCGATGACGGACGCCAAGGGGGGGTGCTCAAGAGGGCTCGTCATCGCTGTCAACACTAGAGGCCAAGTCGGTCGTTCTCGCAGCGATATTGCTGTCGGGGTAAGGTGTCTGCACTGCACACTCGGCATTTGGGTACTCGGAAAATCCGACTGAAGTGCACTCTTCGTCCTCCACGTGCAGAGCCTCATAGCGAGGAGCGCAGAGGGTCTCCCCTTCTTCAAACGAGCAAGGGACAGCACAGTTTGCGGAGATCGCCTCTTCTTTCACAAACCCGGTGTGTTCAAAACACTGTCGAATAACGGTGGCCTCCACCTGCCTCCATGCATGAATGATAAGGCATAAAGCACCGAGGAGGTCGATGCTATACTCCTTGCTGTTATCATAGCAAAGGAGCATTCGCTTCAACAGATGGTAGCAATATATCTTTCGCGTCTGGAGAATGACGCCCTGGTCCATCGGCTGCGACAGTGACGTCTTGTTCGGGGGTAGAAATACCAGCTTGTTTTCCTGAAGGTTCCTAAATGTCGCCGTGAGCTGGGCAATTATCTACGACAAACAAAACACTGTGCCCTGCTGCCGCGCGTAATCTTAAAAAATTGCAGCCGTCATCCAAGCTTTCTTGTTGTTCCTGTAAATAAGGTCTTCCTTGGATGGCAGTCGTGCACTTTTGAAACAACGAGGCTTCTCCGTCTTGCCAACAGCAAGCAGCGGCAGCTTGTGCTCACCGCACATGTTTGCACCAAACAGAACAGTGATTCTGTCTTTGTTCTGTTTGCGCCCCTTAATTTCTGCCTCCTTCAAAGCAAACGTTTTCGTAGGCAGCATCTTGTAGAACAGAGCAGCTTCATCGAGGTTGTAAACATCTGCTCCTTTAACTCAGCGAGTAGTGGAGTCAAGGTGTGCTGCTGCCAGCTGTCAACTACAGACGGGTTCACGCTGCCACTCTCGCCACAAACAGTGATGAAAGTCAGGTTGTTGCGCTCCTTGAATCGGCAAAACCATCCATTGCTGCATTTAAACTTAACATGTCCAAGTTGCAGCGCCAGCTGGTTGGCTTTCTCCTGTAATGTGGTCCCGTTAACAGGACGGTGGGCCGAATTTGCTTTCTGCAGCCAGTCAATCAATGCTGCTTACATATCGGCGTGCGTAGGAGAGTGTACTCGTGTACGCTTTGACGAGTGCGTCTTGCTGTACGCATCGGGTATTTTCTGCTTATTCTTGATGATGTTACACAGCGTTGACAGAGGCATGTGATGCTTTTTATGATTAACGTTTAGTTTAGTTACGATTAACGTTTAGTTTTAGTTTGTTTCAAGTTGTGCAGCTTCAGTCAACATGTGTACTCATTAAGTTTGAATGCTGCTATTTCAGGTGTAGTGTTTTTCAGCTAGAGATGCAAATATTTATAGCTGATATGTTAACTCTGCTGTAATTTTTGGCAGCTTGTTGTACAGTCCTGCTGCTTGGCCTTTGGCTTGGAAAGGAGGCAAAATACTTCCAATCTTGGATGGGATGACCCATTGCCTTGTCTCCAGCTGATGAGCTGTGTGGCAGCAGTTCGCTGTTTTACAAGTTGTTTAATTGTGTTGCATCTTGTATGAACTTCTGTTGGATATCCTAGCCCTGTGGGCTCTGAGGCTTGCTGGTTTGATTTTGTTGGAGCCACATTAGCTACGTATGTCAACTACAAGTGACACCAAAGGAGTCTGAAGGCTATCGATATTTATTTAATGCACATTCTTTAAGCATGAAAGGACTGAAATTTCAATGAGACTTGTTGGAATACACTCGACTTGAAGCTCAAGAAAACAGGCACAAGAAGGGAAGCTAGACGAGATATGCTGTAACTTCGAACTAAAGATCTGTGATGCTGGTAAAATGCCACAAAGAACTTGCATCCTTTGTCCTTGGGCTGCATCAAACAATGTCTGATTGGTCTACTGCTGGAAAACCGGTGGTTGTCGACCACTCTTATTACAACGAATTCAGCAGCTTCAACATCTTTAAAAACGCATAGCGTTAAGGTGTGAAGCTCTTCTGGTGCTGTATTTTCTAATGAAAGAAGATAGCAGTATTCCGAAAGCAAGAAGGAAGCCCATTCAAGACAAAAGAGAATGAGCTAGGGCAGGCTGTCAGAGCATTTTTCAGGAACAGCTTGACCACGGTCTACTTCATGTACACATGCATCTCTCTGCTTAACGCACAGTAGTATTTGTTTCACGGTTTCACTCTCATCGCATAGGTTATCAATGAGCATGTTCTCGAATTGCAGAGAAGTGTAAGCGACGATCCCAACAGATAGCCTGCTGCAAGAGTTTTATATTTTTTCGGGTCCGCATGACGATTTGAAGAAATGTTCAACAAAGGTGCTCTGGGTAACAGGTTGCAATATTCCAGAGCTTCATATCTGGTGGCAGGTGACACAAGTAGGGTCCAGCTTCGCGGAACGTAACGCTCGGGAACTCCACGTCCAGGGGCACGCCAATAGCACCGGCGCAACAGCTTTCACTCGTCTAGGGCGACACTCCCGAGCACCATTTTGCTAGTTTCCCTGCACTTGAGGAGGTAATTGCCGGTTTGTGTCTTGAAGTGGTTGAGAAGGCAGAAGCTGAAGGGAAGGTGGAAGCTTGACAAGATGAAAAGTCATTGGAGACGGGGTGTCGCTGGAGCCAACACTTCGACAAGTGGTCTGTCTTTTTCAAGGCGGCAATGGCCTGCCTTAGCGTGTATGAAGCATACACATGCACGCGCGAATGTAGGCAGTTGCTGCATTGAAAACAACAAGACCTATTGTAGAAGTGTTGGCGCCAGCGACACCCAATGTCTGATGATTTTTCATTGTTGCAGAATATATGGCCATTTCCTCACGAAAATCTATGCTCTGCAATTATGGGCAGCAACAGATTAGTAATCCCTGCCACAACCATCATTATGTCATCTAGCTGTCCTATCATGCTCCAAGGAATCCTGGTGGTCAGTATCTCAAAAAGCTTGAGCTGCTGTATCACTCTTTCAACGTGTACGCTGGCGGACACTCTCTTTGGTGTGCACAGTGCATCTCCTTTTGACAGCTGTATCTGCTTTTTTTTTTAATGGTGGCCTGATAAGTTCAGCAAGATGGTCTGCGGAAATGCTGTCGATCAAAAAGCCGCGATCAGCCGTTACTGCAACGCTGATCGCATCCAAGAGGCTAATAAGCCCACTCCGCTAAAAAATTGCTTTATCTGATCCCCCTTCCCCCCATAGTCATCACTGACATGAGCAAATTAGCCCAGCTGGTGTCACAGAGTGTATTTAGCCCTAAAAGCTTTCTTATAATAAGAATACGACGGAATGCCACACTGCAAACAGTGCGGCTGACCTACTGGAATTCCAGTGCAGTCGACTAACACTCTGACATTACTAAAATTTCTGAATGACTTCGGCATAGGTTCAACAATCTCCTCTTTTGGTGGCAGACACACGGTTCCTTTGAGAATACTAGCCAACACCTGTATAGTGTTGGCAATGATGCTTCCACACTGCTGTGGTGAGTAATTAAACAAGTGTGCCGAGAATGCATTTGAGACATTGTGCTTGAGTGGCAAAAGCATAAGCACAACTCTTTCCTTGCTTTTCATATGGCTCTTTTGAGACAGAGGTTGCACTTTTTGTGAAGAAGCCTTCAAGAGCAGTCAATATTTCTATGGATGAGAGGCCTGTGAATGTGTTGGATGTTTGCATTGTTAATTGTGTCTATAAATTTATGGCCCAATTCCCCGTATTGAACTTGCACTGCTGCCGATATTGCCACGCGCTATTCTTATTTTCACTTTTGTTGTATTCGGTTTTCGCCCACAAAGACCGTCAGCAAAGCTCAGCTCAAACCGCGCCTTATTGTTCTAGAACCTTCGCGATTATTGTAGATCGTTTTGTTAAGATTGCGCGCAAGACGCGACCACTCGAGATTATTCCTGAGCTTTCGCGATGACCAGTGATAAGGCTAGAATGTTCGACGCGTGATGCATAAAAGCCGGCGCGCTCCAACGATGTTCAGTTCATCGACGGCCGACGCTCTGTTCGCCGCTATCAGTACCAGCGTTTATTGCTGTAATCTCACCTTCAGTTTACCGGCCACCAGTTCGGCCCAAATAAAGGGTTTCATCTTGGACTACTGCCTACTGCCTTCGTCAACGTCACGACCACGTGACATCTGGTGGAGGTGCTGCTTCGTCCATGCTCCGGACGCCCCCGCGAGGTGCTGACCCTAGCCCAAGCCGCGAAGAAGACGACGCAAAGGACAACCCTCATCGTCGAACCAGCCGTAGGCAGCAGGGACTACAGCCAGAACACGGACTTCTGCCAGAAAACACCAGGAACACCAAGACTGTGACTTCAACCACAGGCACGATGACCACCCCCGTGCCGCCTGCACCAATCGTGCTCCGGCAGCCCAAAGAGCCGCCAATATTCCGCGGATCATCAGTTGAAGATCCGGAAAGCTGGCTAGAAGCATATGACCGGGTCGCCAACTTCAATCACTGGAGCAACGACGACAAGCTTCGGCACGTTTATTTTGCCTTAGAAGACGCCGCTCGGACCTGGTTCGAGATTCAAGAGCGAAACCTCACAACGTGGGATGTTTTTCGCGCCAGGTTCCTGGCCACTTTCACAAGTGTGGTCCGCAAGGAGAAGGCCGAAGCCCTCCTGGAAACACGTGTGCAGCTGCCGAATGAAAACGTGGCGCTCTTCACTGAAGAGATGACCAGACTCTTCCGCCACGCCGACCCCGAAATGCCCGAGGACAAAAAAGTTCGCCTCCTCATGCGAGGAGTTAAACAGGAGCTTTTCGCGGGACTGATGCGGAACCCACCGAACAGTGTCCAAGAATTTGTGTCGGAAGCGACAACCATCGAAAAGACCCTGGAAATGCGCACACGGCAATTCAACCGCCGCTCTACGTCAGGCTATGCAGAGATCCAACCACTCTGCTCCGCCGATCTGCGGGAGACCATAAGGGCCGTAGTGCGGGAAGAACTTCGCCGTATGTTCCCATCGTGCCAGCCTCAAGTTTCGTCGATTGCAGACATCGTCAGAGAGGAAATCCAGCAGTCGCTGGGAACCCCTGAACAACCACATCCTCAGCCGCAAGCCATGAGCTACGCTGCTGTAGCCCGACGCGACGCCCTCCCTCCACGCCCACGACAAGAGGCCGCACCGCCGCATTTCCGTCGCCAAACACCGCCGCCACCAGCACCAACGCCATACCACCCACTTGCCGGCCATCGCAACGCTCCGAGGAAGACCGACATGTGGCGCGCCCCCGATCACCGCCCACTATGCTACCACTGCGGAGAAGCCGGCCACACGTACCGACGCTGCCAGTACCGCCAGATGGGACTGCGTGGTTTCGCCATCGACGCTCCGCGTCCACAGCGGGGTGAAAAGCCACGCGATATCGCCGACTACCTCGCAGGAGGACAGTGGACGCCCCGACGACCTTCCCGCTCGCCGTCGCCCGGCCGCTACATGTCACCGCACCGCCGGCAGTACACTGGCCCAAACCGGGGCCGGTCGCCTAGCCCGTATCCGGGAAACTAAGGGCAGCAACCGATGGAGGTGCGGTTGCTGTACGACGAAATGCCGAAGATCCTCCGCGGCCGCCGACGACGACAACGCGACGAAACCTGCAGAACATGACGCGAAGCAGACGAAGCCCTGCCGACGAAACGTCGGGGACCGAGGAAGACGAAACGACGCAACATGGAAGCAGTGCAACAAATCGACGCAGCCGTGACCCGACGCCACGACCTAACTGCAACGCGAGACGACGAACTAGCGACCTCGACGTTCTTATCGACGGCCACGGCGTGACCGCTCTCGTCGACACTGGCGCCGACTATTCCGTCGTCAGTGGGCCATTCGCCGCCAAGCTGAAGAAAGTAAAGACCACGTGGAGTGGACCCGAAATCCGGACAGCTGGAGGCCACCTGATAACGCCTATTGGAGTCTGCACGGCAAGAGTCACCGTCAGTAACCGGACTTATCCTGCGAGCTTTGTAATCTTACAAAACTGCTCCAGGGATGTGATACTTGGAATGGACTTCCTAAGTGACCACGGCGCCGTCATCGACCTAAGGTCTGAGTCGATAACACTAACCTCAGACAAAGCGCTCCCACCCCCTCGCTACGCCAGGGAACTATGCACTGAATGTGATAGAAGAGGAGGTGACCGTTGCGCCACTCTCCAGCGTCATTATTTCCGTCGGCACCGAAAACCCTGCGAACCTTGAAGGCGTCATCGAGGGCGATCAGCACCTACTCCTGAACCGTCAAATTTGCGTCGCAAGAGGTATAGCCGAGCTGCGTGACGGTAAAGCAAAGGTAGTGCTGACAAACTTCAGCCACGAATATAGGCACCTCAACATTGGTACGACGGTCGCCTACATCGAAGAATACGTGGCCGCCAGCGATGCTTTTCGCCCTCTTCGATGCTGCCGAACCTGTTTCGACGAATCGAGGTCCCGAACCAGATTTCGACGTCAACCCGAGCCTCCCGAAGCACAATCAAGACCAGCTCAAAAGTCTGCTCTTGCAATTCAAGGACTGCTTCTCGTCGTCGTCAAGAATTCGACAGACCCCAGTCGCAAAACATCGCATCATAACAGAGGAAAATGCGAGACCACTCCGCCAGAGCCCGTACCGAGTTTCAACGCGAGAACGCGAGGCCGTAAAGCAGCAAGTCGATGAAATGCTACGCGACGACATCATCCAGCCTTCAAAGAGTCCTTGGGCGTCACCCGTGGTGTTAGTGAAGAAGAAGGACGGAACCCTCCGTTTCTGCGTCGATTATCGCCGCCTGAACAGAATCACGAAGAAGGACGTGTATCCTCTGCCACGTATCGACGACGCCCTGGACCGACTCCACAACGCGAAGTATTTTTCGTCGATGGACCTCAAGACCGGCTATTGGCAAATCGAGGTCGACGAGAGAGACCGAGAGAAGACTGCCTTTATCACACCAGATGGCCTCTTCGAGTTCAAAGTCATGCCCTTCGGTCTTTGCTCGGCACCTGCGACGTTCCAGCGTGTTATGGACACTGTACTGGCCGGCTTGAAGTGGCAGACCTGCCTTGTGTACTTGGATGACGTCGTTGTGTTTTCTTCAAACTTCAACGAACATCTCCGACGCCTAGAAGCTGTACTTCAGGCAATCAAGGCCTCTGGACTCACCCTGAAGCCAGAAAAGTTCCGCTTTGCATACGAGGAACTTCTGTTCTTGGGTCACGTCATCAGCAAGTCTGGAGTTTGCCCCGACCCACGAAAAACAGCTGCAATCGCTGCCTTCCCGCCGCCTACCAATAAGAAGGCCGTTCGCCGATTTCTCGGCTTGTGCGCGTATTATAGACGCTTCGTCAAGGAATTTTCACGCATCGCCGAGCCACTAACTCAGCTCACGAAAAACGACGTGGAATTCACGTGGGGAGCGGCGCAAGTCTAAGTATTTCAAGAATTGAAACGACGCCTGCAGACGCCTCCAATACTTGCGCATTTCGACGAACACGCCGACACGGAAATACACACCGACGCAAGCAGCGTAGGACTCGGCGCTGTTCTTGTCCAGAGAACTGCCGGCGTGGAAAGGGTTATCAGTTATGCTAGCTGGTCGCTATCCAAGGCGGAAGCCAACTATTCCACAACCGAAAAGGAGTGCCTTGCCATCATCTGGGCAACGTCAAAGTTTCGCCCCTACCTCTACGGCAGGCCCTTCAAAGTTGTAAGCGACCACCACGCCTTGTGTTGGCTAGCTAACCTGAAGGACCCTTCAGGTCGTCTCGCAAGATGGAGTCTCAGACTTCAAGAATTCGACGTTACCGTCGTTTACAAGTCCGGACGAAAACACTCTGACGCCGACTGCTTGTCTCGCGCCCCCGTCGACCCGCCGCCGCTGGATGACCAGGAGGATGACTTCTTCTTGGGAACCATAAGTGCCGACGACTTCGCCGAACGACAGCGCGCCGATCCGGAACTCAAGGGCCTTATGGAATACCTCGAGGGCAAAGCCACCGTGGCTCCAAAGGTATTCAGACGAGGACTGGAGTCGTTTTTCATGCGCAACGGCGCTCTGCTAAAGAAAAACTTCTCGCCACTTCGGGCCGACTCCCTCCTCGTAGTACCTTCGGCATTACGACCAGAAGTTCTGCATGCTTTGCATGACGACCCGACGGCTGGACACCTTGGATTTTCCCGTACGCTGGCAAGGATACAAGAAAAGTACTACTGGCCTCGCCTCACTGCCGACGTCACCCACTACGTGAGGACTTGCCGAGATTGTCAGCGACGGAAGACACCACCGACTAGGCCAGCCGGACTTCTGCAACCCATCGAGCCACCTCGCCGGCCATTCCAGCAAATCGGCATGGACTTACTGGGGCCGTTCCCGACGTCGAATTCCGGAAACAAGTGGATCGTCGTAGCTACTGACTACCTCACCCGCTACGCCGAGACAAGGGCCCTGCCCAAGGGCAGTGCCGCCGAGGTAGCAAAGTTCTTCGTCGAGAACATCGTACTGCGTCATGGCGCCCCAGAGGTCCTCATTACCGACAGAGGTACGGCCTTTACCGCGGACCTAACTCAGGCGATCCTAAGGTACAGCCAAACAAGTCACCGCCGGACCACCGCCTACCACCCACAGACCAACGGCCTGACCGAGCGTCTGAATAAGACCATCGCCGACATGCTGGCCATGTACGTCGACGTCGAACACAAGACGTGGGACGCCATCCTTCCGTACGTGACCTTCGCATACAACACGGCCGTGCAAGAAACGACGCAGATGACGCCATACAAGTTGGTCTACGGACGGAGCCCGGCAACGACGCTCGACGCCATGTTACCGAACGTCACCGATGGGGAAAACATCGACGTGACCGCCTACCTACAGCGCGCCGAAGAAGCACGACAGCTCGCCCGCCTGCGGATCAAGAATCAGCAGACGACCGACAGCCGCCGTTACAATCTTCGACGACGCTTCGTGGAATACCAGCCCGGCGACCGCGTTTGGGTGTGGACACCGATACGCCGACGTGGACTTGGTGAAAAACTCCTTCGGCGATACTTCGGGCCGTACAAGGTGATTCGACGTCTTGGTGCTCTGGACTACGAGGTCGTCCCGGACGGCATAACGAACTCTCAACGGCGCCGTGCGCGACCTGAAGTCGTCCATGTCGTGCTCCTCAAGCCGTATTACGCGCGTTAGCAAACCAGAGGACTGCACTTATTGCTTAATTATTGAACTTTCTTTCTTTATTGTTGCATGCATTTTCCCCGTGTTCTGTTTTAAGCATCGGGACGATGCATTTTCAGAGGGGGGGGCATTGCCACGCGCTATTCTTATTTTCACTTTTGTTCTATTCGGTTTTCGCCCACAAAGACCGTCAGCAAAGCTCAGCTCAAACCGCGCCTTATTGTTCTAGAACCTTCGCGATTATTGTAGATCGTTTTGTTAAGATTGCGCGCAAGACGCGACCACTCGAGATTATTCCTGAGCTTGCGCGATGACCAGTGATAAGGCTAGAATGTTCGACGCGTGATGCATAAAGGCGGCGCGCTCCAACGATGTTCAGTTCATCGACGGCCGACGCTCTGTTCGCCGCTATCAGTACCAGCGTTTATTGCTGTAATCTCACCTTCAGTTTACCGGCCACAAGTTCGGCCCAAATAAAGGGTTTCATCTTGGACTACTGCCTACTGCCTTCGTCAACGTCACGACCACGTGACAATATCGTGTTTCAAAACCCTGATGCTAGTTCAATGACAGCATCCGCAGCTTCTCTTTTCTATGTAGAATGCAATGTTGTAATCTCTTCAGTGATGTGCTGTGCCGAAGGCCCACTGGACAATTCCCGAAGAAAGATGACTATAACAAAGGGCATTTGCCCGATCAGCCAAGCACACTTTTCATTATAATATAGCAATTGTCTCTTCGAGACGGCAAGTTTTATTGAAAAAAACCACCCACTTCGTGAACATTAAGAAGCTGCAACCCCTGTGTGTGTGCAGCCTGTCTTTGAATATGGATCAAATCATGATCCTCGTACAAACCACGAAACCAACCTACCATGCATGATTCTGCATCTTCTAGGGTGATTGCATTGGTAGACTCATTTGCACTGACATCCAAATGCACATAGCTTTCCTGAAAAAGAAGAAAAATTATCAAAACATGCTCAAAAGAATAATGGTTGTGGCAGTGGCATTGGATAGCCAGAGCTCTGCTTACTGGTCCACAGTCAGCACTTTCGATTTCATTTGATGGCAAATGACCATAGTGCAGGCTTTCTCCATTCTGAAATAAAGAGCATTACGCCGTTTTAAATGCCTATACTGCAGGCTGTCTTCATTCTGGAATAAACAGCGTTACATCGTTTTATGAAGTTTACACCACATTTCCGCGAGTGAAAGCCAGTCTTGGGCAGTAACTAGTTACTAGTAACGCGTTACCGGTAACTAGTTACTATTTTCAGTAACTTGTAACTGTAACTAGTTACTTTTTAGTTGGAGTAACTTGTAACTGTAACACTGTTACTTTTTTACACAGTAACTGTAACGGAAAATACCGTTACAGTTACTTCTGTTTGTATAAAAATTTATCCAATAGCAAAAGGCCGATGTTACACACTTTTCACTTTTTCGAACTTTCTCTTTACCATATCCTATCCACCTTTCAACTCTCCAATAAGGCTCCCCTCGCACTTCAGGAGAAGAGGTAGCTAAGAGAGACATCTTCCCCGCAGAATACCGTGTTCGAAGTTTACTTGTAAAACACATGTTGTAAATCAACCAAGCTGCGACTGAACAGCTTGCTAAGTTCACGTCCTTTTTTTCTTTTTCTTTTTCTTTAGTTTTTAAGTTTTTATTGGGGGGGGGGCGCATATATACTCTCTTTATCACTTGAGCTTCTATGTGTCGTGGAGAATTCCAGTTCCGAGGCGCCGAGCTAATCATGTTTGACAGGTGGCTAGAAAACAGCAGTGCGAAACGGCTGAAAGCCAGAAGTGCCGTGGAGTAGCGAAGCATTTTAAAACTTCTTTTGAAATTGATTGTCAAAGGCCTACTCCGACTTAACACAAGAATTATTAACCAAATGAAATACTTTTTGCCTCCTATGCAGGTGGCATCCTCAGTATTCACTAGCAAGAAAAAGAAAAAAAAAAGAAAAAAGATGAGTGCACATGAGTCCATTAGTCACACACATGTCCTCACAAATTTTCGGTAGGGTGGCTGCGCTTGCTGTTGCAAGCCAATGCGTCGTGGCGAATGAACCACGTCTCCGTAAGACCCCCCCCCCTCTCCCTGTCCAGCAGTTGCATGGTTGACTTTAGCGTTTCCTTTCCGCATCGTACTTGTACATTATCCCGCACTGATTGTCCGCAGGTGTACGGTATTTGGGCAGCATGTCTTTGGGTTTTCTCGAACACGTGTCCCGAAGTATTGCGGTGCTCAAAAAAATGGTTTGTATGATCAGCCCCCTCCCCTGGCCCCTCGTGTGTGCGCACGAGTGGGGCAGGGGGGTGGGGGGCGACCACCCCCTCTAATCACCTCAGAGGAGAGTGGCTCTGCAAAATCTGCCCCATACATTGCCTTAATGGGGAGGGCGCCGCGACGATGACCCTTAGCCCCCTCCCCCCCCCCCCGCCCCTAAAGGGGAGCCCTGTGTACGCTTATGTGCCAAGCGGACACCTTGGAGAACATACGGAATAAACTCAATGGACGTCTTCTTCTTCTCTTTACGCACTCGTCGTTCCTCTTCGTGCGTTTTTTATTAAATAAATTCTTGCATTTGGTATGTAATCAATTAGTTATTTTACACGGTAACGGAAAAGTAACGACGTTACTTTTTAATGGTAACTGTAACTGTAACAAGTTACTTTTGGAAACTCAGTAACTGTAACTGTAACAGAGTTACTTTTTTGGCTTAGGTAACTGTAACTGTAACAGTGTTACTTTTTACTGGTAACGTGCCCATGACTGGTGAAAGCTACCTTCGTCGAACGTAGGGCATGTCGGTGGTCTCTCGCTGTGGCCAACTGCTTCAGCCGAATGGCTTTGTTTTCATTGTATGTTGGCGGCCTTGGTAGGTTTTCTGACGGCACAGCTGTCTTTTTTAGCTTCCTCCTCTTGCACATGAAATCTAAGAAACAAAATTGTTTTTCTGGCATCCCTTTCTGTGTAAATGTTTCAATCAAGATATAGCTTTGAACATGTGAACAACTGTCTAGGGCAAGTTTTTTTTATTCGACGATACATTGAGCAATATTATTCTGCTCAAGCATTTGTTTGTAAATATGCTGACAGCAGCTTGTCATTTCATAGCACCCCTTTGCCAAGCATATCTTAAAGGGACCGACAACTGCCCAGAACATGACCTGAGATAACTCCACTGATGGAAAGATTGTGCGTCGCACTGACTCAAACCAACCCTGTTTTTTTCGTGAGAGGTGGATTTATATTTTTATTTCTTCATCGAAAGACGCGAAAACTCACTTTTGGCGCCTCTGGTGGCAAATACATGAACGAATCGATGTACCCTGTCATGTGAGCATTGAATGCTGTAGACGGTCGAGGATCTTTTTGTTGGTACTGAAAGATTGTTCATTTCTTTATATTAAAAGATATTACTCAATAAAAATGTACACATAGGCTTGCGTTAGTACTATGCATTAAAGCGGCGCTGCCTTCGCGTGACGTAATGATACCATGCTCGTCAGCATGTCTTGAGAAACTTTTCAACGTGCTCATGTAACCGTGCACGCAGTTTGCAGGTCGCTAAGATTTTTGAGCGAAATAATTTTGCTACGTACACTTCGTCTCAGAAATGACGCGCACTGCTACTTGGCGCGGCCATGCATATGCATAGTTACGTTTTTGGTGACTTGGCTTGGCTCTTGCATCGAGAGAGTAGCGACGCCGGGACAAGTCACCCATGACACAGGCGCAGGCAACCTTGGGCGCAGGCGCACACAACGCGGTATAAATACAGGGAAGGTGTATAATGCCACATAATTTCATTGTAGCAGCTTGTTATTTTCAAAAAATAGTCGAAAAGCTCAAAATAAAAGTGGTTAAGCACAGTTACAGGAACTCCTGCGAAAGCAGAACGACGACAGCTTTCACAAATCGCGAGAAGGGCTGGCGGCATCGCTATCAATTATCAGCGTTGCTGGAGGAAAGGTACATGTGTGTTTAGAGCCTTTCAGATAGAAAAATACTGCTTGTAAAATAACTACGTGCTTTTGGGACTAACTACTGCAGCTACAAACACTATGAAAGGTGAGCTTTCTGTCGCACCGTAAAAAAAATTGGTCGAGAAAAATCAGTTGTCGGTCACTTTAAGGTTTTTTTAAGGTCAGGTGAGACTTTCACTTGGTCAAAAAAATTCAATTTTGGGATTTTGCAATCACCTGATAGAGAATTTCCTTATCTTTCAGAAAATATATCACACTTGGGCCCTCTCTGTTTCAAAAAAAAAAAAAAAACTTTTTTTGGTCCTTTTTTCTTTGGTACATTGAAAGGAAATGCATGTGCACCTCTACGTTATTTCTGCGTTTTTCACAGCACATCTTTTCGAATTTGTGTACCTTTTTCTTGGGAACCATCGATTGTAAGCAAACAAGTTTTTTTCACTTGTGTTGAATTACTGGCATTTACATGAATGGTACTAGAATCGGTAGCCTAGGTGCATTTGTATTTTTTAGTATAAAAAAACATTCATCAATGCCAATTTTCATACATCGACAAATGTAAAGAAACAAAAAAATCTATTTTTTTGTTGTATACCTACAATATTAGTTCCACTTCTGTAAAGTGTTAGTTGCTACCTCTTTGCAAAATTGCAATGCTCCACAGATAGCAGGTCTTGTCCAAAAAAGTAAATATGTAGAAAAACCAAAAATAAAAAGTTCTAAAGAAAAGTTGGAACCAGTTTTGAGCTCTAATGCAAATTGCGTCTACCTTTAAGGGGGGACGTGGCTTGGATAACCAACTTTCTTAAAACTTGACAGATGTTGATGAAAATTGGCACAAATATTCATCATGTTTCCCTGATGCTTCCATAAAAGTTTCAGAGAGATATCTTTATAACCTTTTATTAAATTAAATTTTTACTTTTCGCAATCCTTAGCACTTTGTGCAGTGCCTGGAAAGTTTAAAAAATGCACTAGCAGGCTAGGTGAATATTCACTGCACAGCTGAATGCATGCTGGGTATCGTGGCATTCCTGCTTTATTATTATTATTATTATTATTTTGCAAAAAAAATTCTTTCATTGCGATTCTTTTTGTTACCTTTACATTAGGCACACCCCAGGGATGAACAACTAGTCGTATCATATGAAGGAAAAAGTGTAAATTTAAGGTCTCTTTAATGACAGTTTTAATGAGAACTAACAGACATCATTGTCTGGTAGTTCTCATTAAAATAGTCATATCATAAAATTATAAAGAGTCAAACTAAGAAAGGAAGAATGTGACGACATACATTGTAGTCGAAGGAGCACTACAAAAGGAACAAGAGTCAATATAGGCCAAACAGTTACAAAGAAAATGGCAGCACGAAACTCGGCAGGCATGCAGAAAGACACTTTTCAGAAAACTGCTCAAGAAGCTTCATCTTGCTTCAACTAATCTAAAATGCACCAGGATTGTAGTTCTTGGGGTCCTTTCGTGATGCGGAGCCTCTTGGGCATTTGATGGTTGCTTTGGTGTGCTTTTGATGCCTTTTTTTTCGTATCTGATCTTTCTCTGCAGCTCTTCGAAATGGAGTGCTTGCCAGGCTTCAGGCCAAGCAATGCACAAAGCTGTCTGTAAGAATCTAAAGTGCCAGAGTTATACTTGGCGATGGCCTCATTCACAGCCATTTCTGCAGCAATCAGCGAAGCGTTTTGTTCTTGGGGGAGAATGGACCAAATTACGGAATCGGAGACTCTCGGCTGCATTTTGTTGTTTTCTTGCCTTGGCAACGACTGAGCAACTGGGGGTTGGAAAGGCGTTGGTAGGCTGGTAGCAATGCAGCTGCAACATGTGCTGCTAGTTTATACGTGTGTGGTGGTGGAGCCTTACCTTCAGCTTCCTGCAGCACGGTTCTTGCACCAGCTCAGGGGTCCAGGTGGACAGAATTCATAGGTGCGGCTCCTTCATCTGTCGATGTGATGTTGTGAAACGTTGCCATCGTGGCTCTGTGCATGTCACCAACCTCAGTGTTGTTACGGATGGCCATCCCATAATAGTTGTTAGTCTTTTAAGCCGGTCGTATGGCCTTGCTGAGGGTATCGTTGTGAAATCAGGTGAGTATGTTGGTCACTTCTGCCGCTGTTGATGGGAGAGCGCTGAAAGATCTTTGACAGCTGGAATTGTGATTCCACTCGCAGGAACCAAATGGCAGGGTTGCATTTGTTGAAAGAAGCGTCGTGGCGCCAAAGATAACCTCATTGTACGCATCGGTCTCTGGAGCTGTTTGGCTGGGGCTGTGTGTCTGGAATTGATGCTGTTCCATTTTAGGAGTTCCGATAGATTGGCATGCATCCTATCTATGTCAGTAGTGAAAGGCGCAGCTCTACATTATATAAGTGGGTTTTAAGAAAATCGGGTCACCAGTTGTGGAGTATAGAGAGCATGAGGTGGATGAACTGACTGTGAGACGAGACGTCTCTGCAGGTATAGTTGTTTATTCTCTGTCTGACGAGCTGTGGCTGCCACGAGACATGGAAGGAAATAGAGGAGCACCAGCCCACTCTTCACAAAAGGCTTGAAGCCAGCACCCGAGCAGAGCTGTTGGTGCTGGCGTCGGACTCTCAGTTTCTTGAAATCCATCACCTTGGTTTCGATGACGTTAGCGAACGTCTTTTGCTGGTCACTATTCCAACAGGCATGACGTGGACCTCTCGGAGTCGCTCGCCAAAGCACATCAGGAAGGTAAGGATCGTCTGCAGATTGTCTCCCCAGTCAGCGTAGTTTGCCTTGGTATACCCAACTGCATCGATTGCATTGTTATAGACTGGCCTTCAAGTTCCTTGACTGTGAAAGCAAGTGGTGTGTCCGAGTGCCCCTGGATGGTGATGGCGTCGTTCTTGTCGAACTTGACCTTGGCTGTTCCTGTTCCAGCATTCATGCTTTGACAGCAAGCTTGATGCAAGTTGTAAATCATGTTACAGATTTGTGCATCCAACACGACATTGTGGCTCGTCTGTGGCGAACAAGATTCCTAAATATTGAGTAGATGCGAGTTGATATTCGTGTAAATAAATTGCATGGCCTTCACTTTGTCGAATGTTCATGTTCTGCATTCAGGCCTCTTGCAGAGGCGGCCAGTTCGTGCCCTTCATCGTCCAAGCATATTCTTTTGAATACAAAAATTACAACAAACATCTGATATTTGGAATGTGGTCCCTGCTTTGTACGCACTTTCTTCACTTGTGCTTGCTGTATCACCATCACCCTTTACATATCTGGCTTTAACCGTTTTTTGCATTATTTTGAGCAGCACCTTAATTATGCGAGACATTCAGGCAATAGAATTGTAATACAAATGTTATTTTTTTGTAATTTGTTAATGCGGCACAATTAAAACATCTCTTGCAGAATATCAGCCATTCTGCCATTTTTTGCTCATGCTTAATATCTTGAAATAAGAGAGAGCTGAGCTAGTTGCCATATATTTGTGCTAAGAAAACAGGGTGTGCGAACACAGGCACAAGGAGAAAGGACACCAGAAACGCCATTGTGGTGTCTTGACTTCTTTATTATGTCTGTGCTTTATTATGTCTGTGTCTTTATAGCATTAATATCTTTCTACACAAGACTCCCCATCACCTTTTTCTTGGATGCATATCGTTACTTATCCATCATGTTGTCTGGTTGCAACAAATGATGGTGGGGTGCTTTCAACTTGAAGCAATGGTGAGGGCAGTCCATGCACCACTGATCGCAGTAAGAGTATGCCCCTTCGAGTCTGCCCCTATAACTGGGAATTCGTGCAGGAATTATTGCTCTGCCAATATGGGAACACTATTGACAGCTCCATAGGGGTGGCGCGAAACCATTTCATCACTGCAAAATTCGTATATTTTACCGAAAAAAAAAATACCTACCGCGCTTGAAGTAACTTCGTGGGCTTTGAGAATACGTTGGTTCATCCCAAGGTAGGTTCGGTGCTCCTACACCCTGCTGTTGCAGAGACAGCCGCTGCATGCATGTATGCGGTATCTGCGTCCCTAGGCGGTTCTGTGCTCCTACGCCCCGCTGTTAGTGGGAGTCACCGGATATACGGTATCTCTGGAACTAGGCGCTGAATGTGTAGCTGCAGCCGATTGAGGCTCTGTAGAAACCGTTCGGTGGATGCTCATCACACTTTCACTGATGTCGTCTTCCCTTTGTCCATCCATGCGAGTGAGTAGCTGCACTGGTGTTGCATCACCACTAGTGCCTGCAACCAGAGCACACACGAGCGCATTTCAGTGCAATATGCTGCCCTCACGTAAGACAAAAAATGATGGCACTTACGGTAACGAGACGAACAGCAACCGTGAAGGGGACACTTACTAGCAACGTCAAATTCGTCATCACCTGTGTCACACTCGGCGATGAAGGCTATGCTCTGCATACCTGCAGGCGTGCACATCTCTGGCAGCAGCTGCCAATTTTCGCGCTTGTACATTTGAGTAGACCTGGTTCGACTTCCTCGTAGAGCGCGCCTTGTACGAGGTACCTTGAATGAAGCTCAGTATATCCTCGGAGCAATTGGTCGCGCTTGTTGTACTCTTCTTTGGTTCCGTACTTACAAACATCCAATTGCAATAATTTAAGCAAGCTCGCACAACGACCAACGTGCCTTATTTTTTGCACCGTGCTGTAAAGCAACTGTCCAGACTTATTGTTTTTAGATGCGCAGCATCTTATGCTCGGGGCTTTGTCCGTCCCTCCCGCGTCCCGCGTCCCCCGTCCTGCGTCCGGCCACTTTCATGAAGTAGGGAAGCACCCATTATGCGAACCAGAACACTGTAGTAATATGAAGGCCGTCAACCACTACTACAGTCATCAGAGTCATGGCCGAGAGCACAGAGAAGGCTGCTTAGCAATGGCTAGGCAGGTGGTGTCTGTCGCCCAGGTTGACCCCATTCCTTGATCTTGCTTGCATGTGTTTGGAGGGGGGCTTAGTCCGTCCCTCCTTCCCGCGTCCCACACCACCACAGCGCATGCGCGTCCCCTTCCCCCTCTCTCTCCTACGCTCACCCCTTTCTCTCCTCTAAGAATGCTCTAATCTACGGAGCGGCCCCATGCGTCCCACACCCCCCTACAGCACATGCGCGTCCCCTCCCCTATCCTCTCCTACGCTCACTCCCTTTCTCTACTCTAGGAATCATCTACTCTACGGAGCGGCGCCTGCATCCCACATCCCCACAGCGCGTGCGCATCCTCTCCCTCCCTCTGCTCTAGGAATCCTCTACTCTACAGAGCAGCTCCCGCGTCCCACACCCCCCACAGTGCATGCACGTCCCCTCCTCCTCTCCTACGGTCCCCCCCGTCCTCTCCTCTAGGAATCCTCTATGGAGCGGCGCGCACGACAGGTGGTGTTACAGCTGCATACTCCGCTGGGGGGCGCCACGGTAGTTCCGCGATATGAAAATGACGGAGCGTGCGCGCCTCATTCTCTCTCCTGTGCAGCGCCGCGATGAGCGCCCGGACCGCTGCCGTGAAATGAAAGCGGCGACAGCAGCCGATATAGATGCTTTCAGTGTTTACAAATAGACAGCGTGCGCGCTGATTGGTTGAACCCAGCAGACTTCCGCCCGTTGGAACGTTGCGTTTCAAGCGTGTGCTGCGTGCCTCGGTTGCCTCGGTCGTCGTAATTCTTATGTTAACGTGTTTTTTCTTCGCTCTCTGGAAGCGGTTCTCAATGTCCAGTGAGTACTTCAAGCAGCTCGACGCCGAAGCTAATCAACGGTATCGGCAGAAGCTCATGTTTGAGGGCCAAGAGCTGCCCGATCCACTAGACACTGATGTGGTGCGTTTCAGCTTCTCGTCGGGCTGTAAGAACATTCCACCAGTGTCTGCAGCGGATATTTTTCGTTTATCTGGTTGATGGTGTATGCTTCTATGCCGAAGAACAATTTAAGAACTTCAAGCTAAGTGACGTGTACAATTGGTTCGTGAACGGCAAGGTGAAGCGCGTCTTGTCTTTTAAAGGCTGGCAAACGCGGCGAATGGTCTCTGTTGAAGCATCGCATGCTGCTTCAACGTCCACTGCCCCATTTCTGCTGTCAGAACATGCATTGTCGCTTGTCTGAGAACCAGCTGAAGCAACGGCATCCACTTAAGCAGCGCATCTCTTGTTAGTGCGCTGGAACGATGAAGCTTCTGCAGCAAGTTTCCATGAGTACGGTATGGGAACAATGTTGGAATGCAGTCTGGGTGACTTGGATCGGATGATGGTTTACCTGCAGAGCTCATTGATAGAGAATAAAAAAAACTGCTGAAATAATCACAAAGAAATGGGAAGTTGGTCACTGTTCCCTAAAGCAGCAAATTAAAAGCATTGAACTACTGAAAAAAGGGGGCATCAGCCACAAGGAACAATTGTTTCTTTTTGCAAGAGTTTGTGTGCAAATTCTGCCATGCAACTAAAATCAGTAAGACTGATTGTGTGCTGATAAATGATAAAACTACAATAAAGGCATACGACTGTCTAGTTGGCAAAGTTTTCCTTCATTATTAAGCTTTGATGTTTTGGTTGTTCAAAACAAGAGGCTATCAATGTAGAAACTTCCTTAAAGCACTTAGTAAGAAATGTATATTTCTACCTAGTGTTTGCACAGCTTCATGGAGTGATCTCTCATTTCAAATGAAACAGCAGAAAGCTTTACTCGTGAAGATTAAATGCTATCACAGAGAACTGAACAAACACTCTTGAATCATCTCCTTTATGAAAACTTGCTACGCTGTTCTTTAACTGATGTACAAATGTAATAAATGGTTTTACTTCTTGTTTATGAAATGCTTAATGCATATAACATTAAACAAACGTTCTAGTGCACTGGATCTTACATTTTTCTTCCTTTTCTTTCTGTTATCCTAATTTTCTGTAATATAATGTACGAGTTTCTCCTGCCCGTAAGTTCATGTAAATGTTGCTTGGATTCACACTAGCATAACTCTAAGGATCCAGATGTTTGCAAACAATTTGCATGACCATACTCTGTAAAATTTCACTTGTCTACTAGAGCATCATAAAATACAGCTCGTCGCCACGTTTCAGAGAATACATGTTGCTATGCAATGCGCCAAAATTCGTGCACTTCTGTTTGCGCTAACTGAATTTCATTAACGAAGCTTACTGTTACATGCGTGCCTCCAAGAAATCCAAAACGCCGCTGACCTTAGTAGTGCGCGAATTTGGTGCTCCCCGACAGACCACTCGCGAGAAAAACAAAGCGAGTTCCAGAGCCAAAGGTCACTGCTAGAATTTCTAGCCCAGTGCGTCCAAAACCAGAAAGCGCGAGCTAAGTGAACTCCTAACCTTGTATAAAAACTACAGGAGCACTACGTTACGGCGATGTAGTAGGCGCGATCGCACCATAACACGTGTTACTGTGGTTTTAGCGTGCTGTAGGCTGCAGAGCTCGCGATCCGCATTGCAAGGCATGCTTGGCTCGATGATCAAGGTTTCAAAATGATTTACCTTGGATGAAGTGAGCTGAACAAATCCATGAGCCTTTCGCAGGGCGCCAGTTGTCTCGTTTCACTGCAGCAATCCAAGCATTTTTTCTTTCATCCTCAGCAGGGAATGTAAACGCCCGCACTTTAGAAAGAAGATTAGTTCCTGAGCGCAAACTGCACCCAGGCACAATACAACAAGACCCGCGTCGCGAGGCCATTGCAGGAGACGGCCGGAGCGCCAGGAATACCGCAAAATTTGGTTATTTTTCTGCAGTCCGACGGTTGAAGCCCCACGCAAACAAAAGAAAACACGGGCAAACCGGAAGCCGTGCTGGGTCGAGCCACCGCCGCATCCGGTGACACGGCGGTGGCGGACCCTGGCGGCCAAAAAGGGTCTATAGGCGCTCGCGCACACAGCGCGTCGTAAACGGCTTCTTGAGGATGTCTCTGAGGCGCAAGCTATCTTCTTTCATTATTCAGAATGCCTGAACGGCTCGCTAGTGTGCACCTCCGTCAGCAGCGCAACATAATCCCTCAAGGTAAAGTGTACCTGATTTGCGCTGGCTTTCTTGTTGCTCTCCGTTTGACGCCATGGCAGCCATCTTGCAATCTGGCTGCTGTTTCATTCGAGATTTTGCGAGTGTGTTACGCAGTTTACGCAGCAAGCGCTACGTCTTAGGTATCCTTGATTTGGCTGCACTTTCTGGACGTAGTTCACGAAAGTGCCGTGCCAGTGCCGCGCCAGTTCCTCCAGAGTAAGTGCAGCATGACACTAGCGGTTTCGGTACAGCGGTCAAGTCAAGGGCAAAAGTGCAGCAACGCCATATTCGCGCTGTCCGTAGACTGTCGCGCCGCACAGCGGAGAGAGAAAAACGCCACGAGGATGATCAACAGACGACGCAG